>JAVQIZ010163926.1:0-31120 GCA_036023535.2 Galaxias brevipinnis
TTTGTGTGTGTAAGAGTGGAAGAATGTATTGTCTTGTATTGTCTGTTATAGGTTTTCTTTTCTGTATGTGTATGTACTGCTGTACATTTGTGAGAAGTTGAGGACCCCCTCGAAAACGAGAGGATTCATCTCAAGGGGTTTATCCTCGTAATAAAATATATGTCAAATATATGTCAAATAATATGTCAAATAATAATTACTTGATAAAAAAAAAAAAAACTTGAAAATGGGATTGACCTGACTGCTTTTGTAACACTGAAAATATTTTGAATTCACAAGATAAGGCAAATACACACAATTGGATCACAAATGATGTGGGAAGACAGCATTTGCTACAGTAAAGAAGATAGAAATGTCCACTAATTAGACTAATGGTGAGACAAACACCAGACTGTAGACAGCAATGTTTTTCCGAGGCCCATGTCTTTCCTTATACGTATTTTGCTGAGTGGGTGCTAATCTGGTACATTTTAATTAATCCCTTGCCATGGCTTTATGTTGTAACAATAATTAGATACAGCGATATTTTGTTGTAGTATATTGCATTTTTTTAAAGCTAGACAAAATATTGATGGGAGGGAATTTACTCAGTCCAGACATCTGTATTAACAGGTCTGGAATCAGTTTATGGTAGACTTGTTTGATATGTATAAGTCCTTTGTCCTACCCTGTGTCAGACTCAAAGCTAAGCAGAACGTTTCTCCACCCCCTGCTTGATGCCCAGCACCAGATGCAGGAACCAATTAAATTGTACAGTCCAGCCTTTGTCTCTGCAAATCTCTATCTGGTCCAGTAGGTGGCGCTGGGCCTCCTCTTCTGAACGGCCAACAGTCAGGGCCTCGCGGATGTACTCAATGTCCTCTTTACTGGTTAGCTGAGGCATGCCTGTCATTAGCATCATGGAGAACAGGATGATCAGCAGATTGGTGTGGTGTCTCAGAGCCAGATAGGCCTTTACACACACATCCTAAGAGAAAAACAGAACACTTTTGAGGATTAAATGGAGAACAGTCTTGTAAAAAAAAAAGAAAAAGTAACTTTTTATTCACTTTAAAGCAATCTCTTAATATTCTTCAAACCTGGAATTTTTGGAACTGTGGGCTGCTCTTCTTTCCAGATGTGCCCATCACATACAAGAAGTCTGGAGTCAGGACAAAGGGAACCCTCTCCTTACTAATGCCAAGGAAGCTCTTGTAGTTCCCCAGAATGTGGCCAAAATCGATATGGAAAAGGTTTCCTTTAATGGGGAAATGGAAATCTACTTCATTGAATAATACTTATGATTATTTTAATATTGTTGGGGCCTGTACACTGTACTTTTGGTTTTTGATTATTGCAGTGAGGAAGCACACTCGGGAAATCTGCACAAAATAGTTGTTTTGGCAAGACAACCAGTATAATGTTTGAGTGCATTTAAGAAAATGAGAATGAGTTGCGTTACCAGATTCTGTCACCATGATATTGTCATTGTGTCTGTCTCCTATTCCTAAGACATAGGTGGCTACACAGTAACCTCCACAAGAGTATAGAAAGCGCTCCACTGCCTGCTGAAACTGGTGAAAAGTAAAGAAAAAACATGTCAGCAACCGTACATCTACTTACTGAACCTAGTGGATTTACATAAACAACACAGAGGCACACACGGTTATGCAAATCAAGAAAAGATATTTGACCTAGGTGAAAAAACAAGTTCAATTTTGATGTTTATTTAGCACTCTTTATCTCAAAAAATAATGTGATTCTAGTTGCATTATGAAGGACATGTTTAAAAATAGTTGCACAGGCAACACCTGCCCATTTCTGCACTTTAATCTCAATTGTCTTTTTTAGTTCTGTCAAACACAAAGCCACTGGTAACAGGAAATGAACAAGGGGAGTTTCCTTCCTCTTTCACATGTTGCCATATCCTCTACAACAGACAAACAAAGCAGCAAAGCAAATGCAAACAGTTCCTGTACCTTCTCTTCGCTCACACACTTGTCTCTCAACCACTGGCTCAGAATTTCATCCTTAAATGCCCCTGTGCTTCCAACAACACTTTGCTGGATGTTAGCAATGGTGGTGGCATCCTTCACTATTTCAATCATCCCTAGGGTGAAAAAAACAGAAGTGAGAAAAACAGTAAATGCTAGTGTACAAGGAAGTCTCCACGCATATTTTTATGGATCAAAAATGTTCATCAAGAGTAGATTTAAATTTAAAAAAAGAGCAAAGGAATCAGGCTCAACAACTTTACAAAGTTAAAACAACGAAAAGCAGGCATATCTTTCACCATTAAACACTACAATTACACTGTTATTCTGGTTGAAAAATATAACTTTTAAAATGGAAACAACTTCATTAGACCTCGTCAATTGAAGTCTTTAGAATTTAACTTTGAAAGACTCACCTATTCTGTTCCCTGTGGAAATGCATCCATACGGCAACAAAGAAAGATCCAGAGATTCAGCTTCCCAGATAGACTCCATGATTACCAAAATCTGACAGCACAAAGTTACGAAAGAGGAACGGTCAATAAATATTCTGAGTTCAAATCACACGCAAAAGGGCAGCACACAGACATCTTTTAGTATTTACTTTAAAACAAACTTATTGTAATTGGAATAAATCCAAACCCTTATCAAATGGCAAATAAATTAACACAATTTGAATTAAATGGACATGTCATGTCAATCATCCTATATCTAGTCCTACAACCTTGACGTTTTTGATTTGTACCTGTAGGATCAGCATGTCCTGTCTCAGGTCATCCCCATCTTTAAAGATGACTCCGATTGTGTCACTGGACAGAGTTGTTGGGTCAGCTCTCTTGAACTGCAGCCAGAGGGGCTTCTTCTTAGAGGCCATCACTTTACATTGCTCAATCTGCATATCACAAACAAACTTAAAGGTTTGTCTGCCCCTTTATCTAGTTACATGTATTAAATACGTTAGGATGAATCCACATTAGTACTACTACGGATAAGCACAAAAGTACTTGGCATTTTAGATAAAGATAGTTCAAGTCACAATGAAAAAAAAGATTTGAGTGTTTCTTACCACCAGAGCTCCAGCCCGTAATCCCGGATCATATGGCACTCTAAAGCTCTCTGGCAGACCGGAAGACTGCAGGTTCTCAAGTTTCTGACGCAACTGGAACACAACTGAGAAACAGACATAATTAAAGAATAAATGATGTATTCATTTGCAGTAAATTGATAAGTCTCATAAGAAGATGCTCTCTGCTCACCTTGTGCGGACACATCATATTTATCAGCGGACATGGCCTTGATTTCACGAGTGACTTTTTGTAGAGCTTCAGTCATCTCTACCTGATGATAAACCGTTTGTTTAAATTTTGTATTATGTACCCGGAGTAAAAAAAATAGAAAAGAGTTTGGATGCCTGATGATTCAAACATGGTATACAATTGTATAAAGCTAAATTAACTGGAAATGTCAGAAAGAATAAATTACTGTTTAGGATGGGATACCTGTCGTCTGAAATCCTGCAACATGGCCTCTCCACAGCCTCTGAGGTAGGCCTCAAGAAGCACAGCATACCTCTGTTGATAATGCATGGACTGGGCTATCTCACTGCGCAGAAACCAGAACAGGAAATGGCCAATACGCTTACTCTGAGGAAACATATGCAAAGACACACAGGCAAATGCACAGACATGCACAGACAGACATAAAACATACACTTTGTTCAAGGGCCAAATAACAAAAGGATCTTACATATTTGCAGGAAAAAAAATGTTTGTGTGTATACCCTGAGGGCTCTCTTCAGGAGGAACCGGACCAAAGCACTGTCATGGTAAGGTTCAAACTTTACAGCCTGTAGAAATCAGAACAGATTGTGCACTGTGTCACACTGTATATTATTGCAAATAAAATGTAGTATTGTTGGAAGGTTGGCAAATCGCACAGCATTCATGAAACATATACAGTGCGGTCACTGTTTATCAGTCTTCCCTGTGGACTATAAACCTGAATCTAAATGTCAAGTCAAGAGATACTTATTTACATGTCACACAAGGGCTCATGGGTAACGGTTGACACGTCCATGCAAAGCTAACCACATTGCCACTGATTAAAGGCAGAGATATGCATCGCACTGGGAGTTTGCCTACCTGTACCAGTTGCAGCAGGTACCTCAGGACGTCATCAGTTCCTAGAGTCTCAAGCTTTCTGACCGCCATGGAGCGGACTTGAGCATCTGAGTAGTGGCAGTCCAGCAGCTGCATGGCGAGCCCCACATCGAGCTCGCTACAATCCCACACAGTACTTTTCTCCAGAAGTCGATGTATGGCCAACACTTCGTCCTGCTTTCCCCACTGCACAGAGCCCAGAAGCTTCGGGTAGGCCCTGGGGGATAACGTTGAAATGTCACACAAACAGGATATTCAACTGTATATTGTGCATAAGGTTAACATATACATACATATATATATATATGTATATATATATATATATCATAGTTTACACAGGCAAGTGTTTTTGTTTAGTTTGGGGATAAACTAATGATGTTGTTCAGCAGTACCTGGGGTGGCGCATGCATTCATGTCTGAAGTGCCACAGTAGCTCCTTGTCCTCTGGGCTGAGAGGATGGAGAGGGTCTGTCACTATGATGGACTCAAACTGCTTTCTCAGGTGGTTGGGCATCTCCCTCTGTCCTCGTTCCCCTTCATCTGCCTCCCCCGAAACCCTAGCTCCCGCCTCTCTGCCATCCTCCCGACTCTTAGGCAGGGCAACAGGGTAGCAGTACTTGTCCAGCAAAATAGCTATGGCCATGGACGAGGCTTTGTCTGGGTTGGTGGCCGAGGTGAGCTTGTCTGCGTTCACACTGCTGTTGTCCTCTGTCTTCTCAGGCATCTTCCACATGTGGAGGATGAACTCTCCCTGCCGCAGAAGAGAGCGGTGATCCACCAGCAGCAGGTTAACGTAGTACAGCAGACGGCTCTTGGTCTTACTGTCATGGCCACCGCCTCCACCTGGGCTATCCTGGAAGGAGCCTCCCTTTGAAGTCTGGGGCTGCGCTTTTCCACAGGACACCTGGTCGTGCATTACAATATATCAGAACAAACATTGATAAAACACATTGTGTACCGTATTTTGTGAGTACATTTCTGATAAAAAAAAACGACATCCTTTTATCATATGACAGCTTTATAACTGTTTGCAATATATATACATAGACTATCGACAAAATAGACTTAAACACTAAATTAACCTAACTGCGATTTTCAAACGGAATTCTTTATGGGTAACCCACCTGTAGGCTGAGGCGTGCCCCTTTTGGCAGGTCCCGGATGTGGAGGCTGAATTCTAACCAGCAGTTCCACAGGACTTCTTCAGTGAAGGGCTTAGAAGTGGTCCGCTCCTGAGCCAGCAGCTGCAGACCATGGAAGATACTTGCTTCCACATACACTATGAGTTCGGGGTTCTTTGGCAGCAAGGGAATGTCAATGCCCAACACCTTGACTCTGAACTTCCTGTAGCAGTCCCACAGGGAGATGGTGAACACCTTCTCGTGGTCCTTTTCATCAATTCTGAGCTGCTCATGGGTGCCTGTGAGAAAGTAGTTAGGTGATGGAAAATCTAGAGTCAAAATTGTGTTAAGTGCATTTCCAAATATCAAAAGCATAATTCAGTATAATTATACACAACAGCACAGTGTAAGATGTTTACATATTCTAGTTTAATAAAGTTTATTTTTATGTCCCAATGATGCAATAAATGGGTTGAAAGCCTACCTGCAACCCCTGTACAGTCATCGACCTGGGCCCAGTCCTCTTTCTGAACTAGGTCCAGGCTTGGGTTGGGAGCTGTCTCCAGGACAAGATGGATCTCATCTCCATTCTTTAAACATTGGCGGATCCAGTTAAAATCTCGGACAGGGTTGTTCCCAAATAAGTACTCCTCTCTGCCACACACCCGCAGCACAAAATCGGACTCACACATATCATCGGGTAAGCCAAGCAGAGCTCTTTTATTGGCTGTCTTGGTAAAGAAGGTATTAAGCACCTCCTCCGGTGTGTTGTCAATGGACACCTTTATGGTCTGGCTGGCCGTAGCACTGTGGATGACCAATAGTATGTGCTGGTTGTTCACCTTGCTGTGCAGGTACTCAGGCAGGGGTTTAGGTGTCACCCAGGGGTCCATGGAGTACAGTTTGGGGTTGCGGTCCGACAGTTCAATCTTTCGAGGCGTGAGGAGCTTCCGCCGAGTAAATTCTAGTTCGTCGTCATGCACATTGCTCACATCAGTGACATCATAGCCTATGAGGTTGTTGAGGTATCTCTGGTAATGCATGGATTCATCTGAGGGCTGGGGTCTGGAGGCAAGGTGGATCTTACCAATATCTTTCTTCAGTGCTTGTAAAGCCATAATAAAATGACATGTCACTTCAAGGGTAAATTGCTTGAATACCATGGAAATCTTTTTTTCTACTTAAGAACATGGAAAGTAAAGCATTTTCCTACCTTTCCAGTAGCGAATGCAGTCCAGTGTCTGGAACACTTGATGCTTGTCATATATCTCACACCAATTGCCTTTTTTCTGGTAAAGAAGGATGCAGTGGTCCGGGGAATATTTCTGGTAAAACTCCGGGCACAAGTTGGTGGCCACTGCCCTCAGCCACACCTGGGCCTTAACCTGCTCCACAGTCCAGTTACCAACCACCTCTAGCAACAAGGTGTCTGGTCCCCCATTCATCTTTGAGCAGGTGGGAAGCACAAACTCTATGGTTATATGATCCATGGTTACGGAATAGGTGGATGTGATAGCTTTCATCTTTCTTCTTCTTCTTCTGTTCTCCTCTCTGAAGACTACAGGTTCTTCATCACTCACCTGGTCCATAACCTATCAACATATAACCTAGAAATGGGGAATCGAATAATGGGACAGGAGCATACATTAGATGTGTGCTAGTGTCTTGACATATTTAGAATGTATTGTCACCATTAACTCCCTTGCACAAACGCAACATGTTGGTTAGAGAACTTCTTCTTTCACTACTGAGAAAAATAAAATACAAAATCAGGAAGCTTACCTAAACACCAGACGTTTGTTTAGTTAAAAGCTAAATAATATTCAATAATAATATTAACACAATAGAAGTTTAATTTCAGACGGATTAATTAGTCATATTTGGAAATCATGTCAAACTACATAACGGTCCGCACGACCTGAGTAAAAATATTTGTCAAACTTCGGAGACTAACCTCGCAACGAAGAGACATCAGAGTAACTGACGACTGTGTTCTGTATCCTGCATATATATGTATATCTATAACTATACAAAAAATCCTAGTTACATTCTTCAATCGTGTAAAAGCACCGAAGCCTAATTCCAAAATTTTTGTCAACTGTTCAGTACAAGCTCTCCTCCCTCCGCCCTATAAACTTTACATGTTCGGTTTTTATTGGTTGATCAGACGAGGGGCCATGCATGTAGTTCTGATGTCAACTTTGTGCACTAGGTCCGGTAGCATACAATCACAACATAAAAAATCCACTCCATTCCTTCTAATTCACGGAACAATAAACAGGGACGGGCACAACAGTATTAAGGCACATACTTTAAAATAAGCTGGTTTTCTACGCAAGCCTCACATCTTACCATGTTTTTTTTTACCTAGTGTGGCTACTCTCGTTGTATTAGTCATTCGTTTGTGATGTTGGTGATCATTAATTCTTAATTATGTGTTTAACTTTAATGTAGTGCATTATACCTTTTGAATAACGTTTAAATAAAAATAAACATTCTTAAAGTCACTGGGTGAGATTTGGACTCTTTGGGCATTATGGCGCCCCCCGCTGGTTTTAAATTTATTTTTGGTAAAGGTCTGGCATACTTAGCATTTAGCAGCCTCCCCTTTCTCCACTTAGCATACACTGTGCGTTAAATTCCGTAACCGAATTTACCTAAGCCTATGGCTTATCATTTAGAACTATGTTCTGATGCCAGAACGAAAGCGCGCTCGCGATTTTTTATTATTTTGTTTTTACTTGAAAAATAAATAGGCCTACAAAAAAAATATCACGTCAGTTTCGGCCTTGCCCCGAAAACGTAGCATCAAAACTTGCTCTTGTTTCTACCAGTAGCGGGCCTTTATTTTGTGACGGCGGTCCAAGGCCCGCCTCTCTAGATTTGTTCACTGTCCTTCCACCTCACTCCAACTGCTGTGCTAGATTGCCAACGATTCCCCGGCAAGAAAAGCTCTGCAATACTGACAGCTGCGATTGACTTAAATCAAGGGAAAGATGGAGCACAGAGACGCCGATTTCAATATAATGTTAGCCACCGATTCTTATAAGGTGAGGTATTTTCTTGGTCTGATAACCAGTGACTGGAAATTAATAACGTAAACTCAAGGTGGTTTGATCTTCCAAGGCCATCACGTTTGCCTTGCCTTGGTCGCTTTCAATGTTCACTAGGCCAAATGGGAGGAGAGGCAGGTAGAATGTGTGGGTACCACATTCTGTAAGCATCCTTTTTTTCTCTTACATTAAGTGCAGCTTGGCTTTTGTAATGAACTAACATTACTAATTTCATAATTAAACTATCCTCGTATGCTAGTGCAACCCTGTTACGATGATCACGTTTTGTGTGCCAAATTATGCTAACAGCTAGCTAGCTTGATAGCACGCTATCAAATTAGATGAGAACCACTGATCAAAAAGGCGACGGCAGATACCTTGTATTGCTTTAATTGATGAAAGAAAATTTAATCAAAAACATGGTTTGCTTTTCCAAACGCAACAAACATGACAGCAGCTTACTAAATAAGCAAAGAATTAAGTCACTCCTTTAATTTCAGCCGTTCACCATAACGGGAAATCCGAGCCTGAATCAAAAGTGAAACTTTGGAAAGCCTCAAGGGGACTTTCAAATATGCAATTCTCTCTTTAGTTTCTCTGTGGATAGTGCATGGCTGGAGAGATATATAGAATATAATATGAAAGAGTGGAACAGCAGTACCTTCAGACTGCGAAAAAAAACGTTTTGTGTTTGTGATTTTTTTTTTAAACATGTGGTGCAGGCAGGTTGCAGCTGCTCCCTTGAATTTATTCAGTAGTCCAACAATTGTACAGCTTCAAGCCATGGCAGGTTCCTCTGCAAAATAAGTTATGATATTCCTTACTTGATATTCTTAAAGTATATCTATATATAGCCTTGCCTAGCCTAATTATCAAATATGTTCATCCTTCAAATCCTAGGCAGATCTGTTATATAGGGCCATTTACTCCATATTGGTAGCAAGTGGCCCTGAAGAGGAAGCTCACTCACTCACTCACAATCTCGTTGTGCTGCAGTGTAGTCTACTTTACACACACCGTGTGTCTTTGTGTGTGTCTACACGCATTTGACAGAGATCAGTCTTCCCATAGAATGATTAGTCTATTTTGGTGTTCAGTCTGGCTGGCATTGTACAGCTTCAAATTGTCAGTGGGATTGTAACCTACTTCTTATCTCTTAATCAGGATCTTCTAACTCTCAATGCTGTATCAGAAGATATTCTTTGTCATAGCAACAGCCTCACTCAAAACCCACCTTCCTAAATGCAATATTGACAGTCAGTAAGGTGGGGACATTTTCTAAACTAATCAAAGATCATAAATGTCCTGGGCAAACTCATTATTGCTTGTTTGGCTGTGATGAAATCCCAGTAACACCCAGAAGGACAGAGACAGTGTCTGGAAAATGAAAGAGCATGATTTGCGGAGGAACTGAGAGACAGGCCTGGAAAGAAAGAAAGAAAGAAAGAAAGAGGCAGGTCTGAAACTTTTTGCAAAGTAATTATCTTTAGTTTTTAATCTGACTGTTCATTAGCACAGTGCCAGACAACCCACGCTGCTGCTGACAGAGCTGTATAATAAAATATATTGATAAAAGCCAGCTGCCTGGAGGTGGTCCTGCTTACTACTAATTTATATGCAACCCTCTTTGTTCTCAGTTCCTTTTACTCACCATGTTATCACCCTAGTCTGTTCCATTAGCAGTAATGCCCACTCTATAAACACACCGATACATGCCTGTGTTTCCCTAGTATCCAACGGCAATAAAATTAAAGAGATGTTGGGTGTGCTTACTTAGTTTCAGTGCTGGAGAACTACAGTAGCTGCCTGTTCTGAAGGTAGCAACGCACTGTCTTCTATGATTTTAAGTCCATCTTTAATAGTTGTGTTGTAGAGGCCAATATCCTTAGGGGACGTTGGATACATCATGGCACAGTGTATGTCTAACCAAGCCTGAACCCAGCAAGAAATGTACTCAAAACAAAAAAAACAGAAGGATACCTTCTTTTGCATGGGATTGATTTAGGCATGAGCTACAATTGGCTGTTCACCCCTACAAGTACCTTTGCTCTTTAAGCCACAGAATATGTAAAGATTTAGATATGTGGGTGACACTTCTTCTGACACCGTTATTCACCATTATTCATTCAAGTAATAATGATGTACAATTAACATTTCTTGTTGAACGTTTCAATGTTATTCCTTTACTTATTTTGTGTATTAACCTTATTTTGTTTAACTTGTACTTTTATGGTGTGACTCTCTCGTTTTAGGTGACACATTACAAGCAGTACCCACCAAACACAAGTAAAGTATATTCCTACTTTGAGTGTCGTGAAAAAAGGACCGAATCAACTAAGAACAGAAAAGTCAAGTATGACAAAACGGTCTTCTATGGGCTGCAGTACATTCTCAATAAATACCTCAAAGGTAAGTAGGCCTAATTCTTACTGAGTTAGCAAATGTTGAACTAAGACATAAAACTAAAATGTGGACCATGCAATTGCAATTTAAACGAATTGTGTGGTTATTTGTCAGCAGCTACTATCCTGATAGTAACTTATTTAATTTGTAGGCGTTAAAGAAGATACAACCAACCCTCTTCATTAGTGTTATAAGCTTACCACTTGGCTTCATTCTGTGTTAGCACAGCAGTAGAATCAGCCTTGTGTGATGAAGCACAGTTTTAGACAGAGAATCTCACTGATCAGATGGTAGATTAGTGGGACATACTGTAGGTCGTCCTGGCTGGAAATGGCTACATTCCTACCCTTTGGAAATTGTAATTTTTCAATCGTCTCTTCCATTATTTTCACTTCGTTCAAATTTAGAGTGTAATCTGGACTTCAAACAAAAATTATGTTTTTGTGTTTATTGACTACCAGGCAGACATTAGCCCAGGTAAGCTGACCTACTCAAGAGTTTTGGCACAATAGCCAAGGCATCTCAACTTGTTCTGGAAGACAACATTAAAAGCATCCTGTTTTAGTCTTGGCTGAATGTTCCACCTCAGCTGGGCAGGGGAGACTGTAAACCCGCGCCCCCACCCTTTCCTCAAAGGGGATTTCATGGTGGAACTAAGGTGCTGGGGAGACCTCATTGAGGGGGTTGGAGAGGAGAAGGAGGAGGAGGAAAGACAAAGGAACATCTGCTCTTTCACCCTCAATATGAGTAAGGGGCTCTGCATAGAGTGCTGGTTAAAGCTAGGCCTAGAGCATCCTGTGCTTGAGCAGTACTTTGGGGTTTCTTTTCTTACTATTTTTACAGCAAAAACAAGTGTAGCTGCTGCCATTTAAACTGTAATCCCAGCTGCTGAAGAGGGACTACATCCTTTCAAAACATAAGCCTACGCAACTTTTAGATTGGCTGCTGCTGTTGATGGCAAGCATGGCACCTGGTTTAGTGTGTGCAAGTGCGCCTTTACTCTAGTCATTGGTTAGGTTAGTGACCAACTTTGAGAGAGAGAGAGAGAGAGAGAGAGAGAGAGAGAGAGAGGGAGAGGGAAAAGGAAAGGAGAGTCAGAGATTCCTCTAATTTCATAGAACAGGCAAGGATTGAGAAGTGTGGGATTCTGTTGTGTGGACTTTTCCTCCTCACCCCTTGCATTATATCTTCTCATTTTGTCTCTGGTTCCCACTCTGTCTCCCATCAATGTCCTGCTCCATGGCTTTCTGCTTTCAAAACTGACCCTAACTTCTGCTGTTTCCTTCTGTCTTCCAAGGCACGGTGGTGACTCCTGCTAAAATCCTGGAAGCCAAGGAAGTGTACAGGGAACACTTCCAGGATGACGTATTCAATGAGAAAGGCTGGAACTATATACTGGAGGTATGAAAAAATAGGTCTATAAAACTCTTCGAGATGTATGTTTATCTATCGTCAGAAAATAAAGTTAGTCTAACACTTTCTTAGCCAAGATGTTGTATGGGAGTAAAAAAGTACACCTGCTAAAAACTGTCTCTTGTATCTTGTTTCTTGGTCTTGTCCTAGTAATTACTTTTTTAGTTTTTTACTAAACAAGTCAGAGTAATCATTTAATTGTTTCTGAAAGTGATATCAACATATTAAACATTTTTACTTTTGGAATAATCTGGATTGTGTTCTAACGTTATGCTAAAGGTATTTCAGAGTCAAAGGCACAGAGGCAGCACCAACTGCTTTATTTAACCCCTGTTATCTTCAAATGTACTACTAATACTTGTCATTGGGCTCAGTTTTACCCCAGCAATTTAAACCTCCAGAAAATTATTTTATTTTAAGTAATTAAACCCTAATTAAAATGGTTAACCATGGTTAGATACTGTCTCTTTGTGAACTACATAAATCTCCCCTTAAATAAAACATAACTCCCAGACCCCAGGTGTTCTCGCCATACTACATGCATGGTTAGGTTAGAGCCCTAAAGCATAGAAGAGTATTTAAGATTAGAAAATGTGTTTTTTAATGGAAACCCAAATATCGGCCACAACCACCAGAGGGAATCTGTCTAAATTCTTCATGTTTCATAAAATAAAAAAAATGTACCCCAAAGATAATAAGAGGGTTAAGAGCACACAAGCAGTCCCCACTCACAATTAAGCCACATACTTTCTTCTCTATGTGCTGGTCAGGGCGCTTCAAATTTGGTTAGCCTAATTTAATTTCCAGCTATTGAGTTTAAAATACTTTGAAGAGCTTTGCAGAAGTGCAGGGTATGTTTGTATGCGGTTTACAAGAGGTGAACAATATAACTCTTTGAAGCTTATTGATAACATGTTCCTTTTTACCTTTTTTTGGACCACAGTTGTGTTTGTGTGTCCACAGAAATACAAAGGCCACCTGCCCATCGAGATCAAAGCGGTGCCGGAGGGTAGTGTGATCCCACGAGGCAACGTTCTCTTTACAGTGGAGAGCACAGACCCAGAGTGTTACTGGCTCACCAACTGGGTGGAGGTGAGAGTCACGGCACCAATGGAACTCTTTCACGTTTTAGTTTTGAACCTGCTCGTTTTGGGCTTTCCCCTGCCCACTTTCTGTTGTATGACGTTTGTCATTCAAGTATTTAGTGTAAGCTTGGCAGCGAGTGTACAGTCGGTTTTATCGATGTCTGAATGATTTGGGAATCCATTTCCTCCACCCTGTCAGAGGTAGATTTTTTTATTTGTTTCTCTATACACCTTCTCTCGTTCACTCAGCCTGTCGCCACAGCTACAGTGACTCTTAATCTTAAATCATGAGCCATCTGTTTCCGTCTGTCACTGATATCTCAGCTACTGCTTCACAATGCACTGTGTAACGACTGAACAGTGCTTGCTGCGCAGCTATGGAGAACGCCAGTTGACTGGCTTAGGAGCATGACTCATTCATCACAGCTGCCTTATTTAGCCTCGCGCTGGTGTCCTTGGGCCTGAGAACACCGTGTCACTAGGTCAGGCTCACCCTCGCTCACCATTTATCTCCTCCATTTTGTTTTAACAAGACGAGTAGTAAATAAATGACTATTTATTCACTGTTTATCTCTTTAACGTCAGCATTCAATTCAGACTCGTGTTTGTGAGTGTGTGATTGTGCATTCTGATCTCTGTAGCATTAGTGGAATGTTGCGCTATTGAGGGAGACCTCGTCACATGAGCACATAATATTGGCCCCATTATGATTTGGCTTTTAGAGCATGTGACTGTCAGAGCAAAGTGTCCTAAAGCGACCTCTACAGTCTCTAGCTAAATGCAACCGATTAGGTAGATCTCAACTGTAGTACAGACACGACTGAGATTATTTTCTTTCTTTTGGAGATCAGTTGTTTAATATTTTGGTAGTTTTAGAGGGTGTCTATTAACTTCATGCTAAGGTTTCATGATGCTCCTGAATCTCCTTACCGTACAAAAGAGAAATATAATGGTGCATATACACAGATACCTGTCTAAACACATATGCTTAGATGCAAGTGATAATACTGACTTACCCGTTCAGCTGTGGTGGGTCGTTAACAAAGCCCCAGCCCCCTCTTCCCTGTCAGAGGCCCCCAGTTAATTAAGCTCATACCTGAGCACAAGCTGAGGGGGGGCCTTCAGTTCAGACCCTGTTTACATGGACTGACCTAGTGAATTTTGCGTTCCATCGCTGCTTGGTTGGTATTGGACACAGGTTCCTTCTCACAACACTGTGTGAAGGTATTGGAGTCTGGAACAGAGGACAATAGGTAACACTGTACATTAACAGTCCCCTATTTTATGGTGAAAACAACCTGTTTTGTTCTGAAAGCATTTAATATATAGGCCTCTATAGATATACAATGAAGAACCCACCATTCACAGTCTAGTTAAATGATTGTATCTTCCCTCCAATCAACACTTTTACGGTTGTGTTCTTCATTTGGTCTCTTTGTCTCATTAACTGGACCTCTCTCGGCTTTCCTTCTTCCCAGACCATCCTTGTCCAGATATGGTACCCTATCACCGTGGCGACCAACTCACGGGAGCAGAAGAAAATCCTGGCCAAGTACCTCCTGGAGACCTCAGGGAGCCTGGAGCGCCTGGAGTACAAGCTACATGACTTTGGCTACCGAGGAGTCTCCTCCCAAGAGGTAGAGCAAACTTATCACACCCTGATACATAGTTACAGGGAAAATGAATGATGCTTCACAGTTCATATGATGTACACTGCTCGTCCATCCCAACTGTCCGTTCCTATTCTACAAAAAACAAAAAGGTCAATGTTAATACCTCAAGTGCCGTTTTTGTACTTTTAAAGCTATTCTTGGGATATTTGTATCTTGGAGGATAATCTTCTTTGGTAGATTTAAATATGACTGAGCTTTCATAGTGGATAAAAGCCCCATACCTATCTCAACATGTGACCATATCCAATTAATTCGACATACTGTTTCATTGAAGGTACCACCCCAGGAAACTTAGTACCTTCTTTTTTTTCTAGATTTTGGCACCTTTTTTCTCTCATTGTATGAAGCTTAATACTTTTACTAGAAACTCAGAAACCAGTTTTGAAAGGCTGGTAGGGCAAATATGACACCAGCACCAGAATTGAGAACTTATGTACTTAAAACATAGAGATTTCACTTTTAAGAACGTCTGCAATGAACAGACTTACCGGTACAGTTGGGTTCCTGTAATGAAACCACCTTTCCCTGTTTCCTGTTTCCAGACTGCTGGTATTGGAGCCTCAGCACACCTGGTCAACTTTAAAGGTACAGACACAGTAGCTGGCATTGGAGTCATCAAGAAGTACTATGGCACCAAAGACCCAGTGCCTGGCTACTCTGTGCCTGCAGCGGAACACAGGTACCTCACTCACTCACTCACTCACTCACTCACAAGAATGAAGGATGGGTGGTTACATGCTACACAAGGACAGTCAATGCTGCTCCATTGCACACTTTGTCGGCCCCACTGCTTTGTTGGACTGGATCTGTCATGGTAACTGTTACGTAATTTATGGTCAGTTATTTCATGCTTTATTTTAATTCTGAGAGGTCAGTTAAATTTCACACATTGAGTTCTTGTACGATTTTGTTTCCCCATAGGCTGTACGCAATACCATGTAAATGTGCATGGAATAAGCAGTAAATATCATTGCTCCAGGCTTTAAATATAGAAAAGCTAGATATTTTTTACAAGAGACTAAATATGTTTGTTTTCTAAATATGTTTGTGGACTAAATATGTTTGTGTATAAGAAAGTGTAAAAAATATATGTTGCATTAAAGAAATGCTTATTAGGAAACTGCTCTTCATCTTTGCAAAACATGAATTATAATGCCCCCTTGTGGTGATTTTAGTGTTACCTTTGCTTGCTCTCTTTTTCAAACCACCTTTTCCCCTCTCTGTCTTACTTTCTCCTCCTCCCTCTCCCTCTATTCCTTCCAGCACCATTACTGCATGGGGGAAGGACCATGAGAAGGATGCCTTTGAGCACATTGTGAAGCAGTTTCCCAATGTCCCCGTGTCCATCGTCAGTGACAGCTATGACATCTACAATGCCTGCGAGAAGATCTGGGGCGAGGATCTGAGGAGTCTCATTGAGACTCGTAGTGCAGATGCACCCCTGGTGGTCCGCCCTGACTCAGGAAACCCGTTAGACACGGTCTTGAAGGTAGGCTAAGCCAGAACATGGTCACTAATATACTTAAGACACATACTCCGTTATTGTGAATTATATTTACTTCTATTGTTGTTGTAATATCAACATTGTACCTAAGACGTGTATTATAATTCATGAATTGCCAAGATTCAAACTTGTACAGTAAACATATAAAGGTTGGATTACAAGGTGTTTATTTGTTTACCATAAAAGTAGCCCTACTTTCTTATTCCAATCAACATACTCCTCCTCTGTTCTGCCAGGTGCTGGAGATCCTTGGGAAAAAGTTCATCCCAACCGAGAACTCCAAAGGGTACAAAGTGCTGCCACCATACATCCGGGTGATCCAGGGTGATGGAGTGGACATTAACACACTGCAGGAGGTAGCTGGATTAACACACACATACACCATGTTGAACTAGGGATTGTTGATAAATCAAGTCAATTACGTCAAACCTTTAATGATGATGCATATGTGACAAACCTTAAAAAACAATAGGGGAAAACAAGACTGGATACGGAAGATGATAGAGCACTGAACTTCCAGCACTGACTTGCATTATACCTTTTTCCACTGTCAAATTTGCACGTTTTTTGCAAAACAAACCAACTTAAAAAAAGTAGACAGAAATGTTTATAACAATTGCAATGCCTTAACAAACATATTTTTTAAATTCAAGCCCATATTACACAACCCTACACTTATTTTGACCAAGATATCCGTAGTCTTTGAAAGGTGTCAGAATCTAAGCTACAGTTTTGTCTGTCCTCAGATTGTGGAGGGAATGAAGAAGCACAAGTGGAGCATTGAAAACATTTCCTTTGGCTCTGGGGGAGCTCTACTGCAGAAGCTGACCAGGGACCTGCTCAACTGCTCTTTCAAATGCAGCTACGTGGTCACTAATGGCCTTGGGGTGAGCATGACCCACTCACTCACTCACTCACTCACACACACACACACACACACACACACACACGCTCACACACACGCTCACACTCCATCCAGGGTGACGTTAACTCTTGGGATGTCCCATCCCAGGTGAATGTGTTCAAGGACCCAGTAGCCGATCCCAACAAAAGGTCTAAGAAGGGTCGTCTGTCTCTCCACCGGACACAGAGTGGAGACTTTGTCACCCTGGAGGAGGGCAAGGGCGACCTGGAGGAGTATGGAGTGGTAAGTGACATACTGTTGTGGCTCCAGACCTGTTAGAAATGGGGTAGAAGAGACTTCATTTGATAATGGATTATTTTTTAATCCTTAATCTGCATTCCATATAATAGGAAATAAATGACTCAACTGCAGTGACTGTATACTGTTCCCAACTATATCCTTTCCCTTTTTTATTGTGCAGGACCTTCTGCACACAGTGTTCCAGGATGGGAAGATCGTAAAGACGTACACATTTGATGAAGTCAGAGACAATGCCAAGCTCAAGGAGAGTGAGCTGGAGGAGCTTGTCCACTAAGCAGCACTTACAACTCACAACACCCCGAGCCACCCCTGTCACTTTCCCTATCCCATCTCTCCACTTCTCCCTGTCCCAGCCCACCCTCCACAACCTAACCGCACCACTCTCCTAAGCACTGTCGTCCACTGGGGAGAGAGGATCCAGAGAACCCATGTCACCAAACCACTGTCTGAAAAGCCTGCCAGGTACCGTGAGGAAGAAAAATAATTGAGGGGAAAAAAGATTTACAATTAGCAGAGGGGGTTGTTTGATTAAGATGAGCAACTGGAGGAGAAAAAAAAAAAGCAGGGAGAAAGATTGACTATGTTGTTGAAGCCACACCAATACTGACTGGGCCCTGAGTGTTTTGTGTACCGAGTTTTAATCGTTCACCTCAGTTTAGCATTGTCTTATAAGTGATGGAAGGAATGATATCATGACATACAAATCATTTGACGTGAGGCTCTTAAATTGTGTATAAAACCTAGGGTTACTCAAATTGATCATGAGCTCTTCACGGTAAAGCAGATCTGTATATCTATCTTTGTTCCTGACAGTTAGAGAACTAGATGTGGCTTCAAAACTGAGATGTAAATGTTAAATGTTGATGAATGTGAATGTTGTAAATGTGAGCCTGTATGCGTGCATCTGTTTCTCCGCGCAACTTCTTCCTTTAAAGGAGTATAATGTTCCTTTATGCAAATGATTTGTTAATCAGGGGAGAAAAGCACTCTTCCTTAACTTTGTTGGCCTTTTAGATTGTAGTGCTTACTTTCCTGTTTACCGCACTACTTAAACATTGTTCAACTAGTTAGAAAAACAAATAATCATGTTTGTGAAACACTGTCAAATATAAGTTCTTTATTTTATTGCAGCAACAATATCCTTATTTGTGTACATCTTTTCTTTTGAGAATAAGAAATATGTTTGTCACTGTTTTTGACGTTTGGGGTTCATTTTAGTAGAGTTTGATTTGTCTATTTTGATACTGTCTGGGTTATTACCTCAAATCATTATTTTTTATGACAAAGCTGGAAGAGTGCCAGAATTTTTGCTGTTAATATCTCTACTTCCAGTAATATGTCCAAACTAAATCCTCACTTGTATATTATGTACTTGTGTGTATTGACAGGAGATTGCAGGCTAGGTAAAAAATAGAAATAATGATTATTATTAAAATTATTGTTATTGTTTTATTATGGCCTACAGCCCATTTTATAACAACTGAATTATCCAAACTGCTTGGTTGTAATATTACTGTTTTTGTGATGTCGGCGTTTAGCATTTGATTATTTGTAGATGGAAATATTTGTGAATACGATTTTTTTGGTTTGTTTTTGTCGGTTCGCCCAACTTTTCCCAAAACCTGTCGTATGTTTTAACTGCAATTGCAATATAGTAAACAACATATTAAAATACAACTCTTTCAATTTGAAAAGTGTAGCCCTATGAACTTTTTATGGTTAACTAAATTCCCGTTTCCAGCTGCTGTCAAATCGGGATCATGTTTCTACGCAAGATAATTTAAACACATTATAATATAACTACAATTTGAAAGACATATTAAGTTGAAAATGTGTTTGAACGTTTGAATGAAAGATGTCATAGTTGTTACTAGTTAATTACATCTTTGTTTGATCAGGTAGCCTAGCTATTTGGTTCATAGCTTTATTTCTAGGTCAGCCAGACTAGTTACAGCTGATAAGCGATGGCGCTGACTAAAGTCTGTCGTTTGTTAAAATCTTGTTGAGTATTCGAGGGTAAGTGTCAAGTCATATGACTCAATCAGCTACCGGTAACTTTAAGCAACTTGGGAACTTCACAGATCACTCTAATGCGTGCCCGGAGGGCGAGCAGCGCTTAAAACTGCCCGATAGCTCAGCAAAGCTAGGCGGCGAGTTTTGCCCGCACAATTCTCCATCTAAAAGGTCTAACCCTACATGCTTCATGTGAAAAACTAACATACTTACAATTAAAACAGTTTAGGATTTATTAGGATTTATGTGAATTCAGTAATCACAGTCAGAGTCAGCTGTAACGGTTTCCTACCCTTTTTTTTTCTTCCTTATGCTGCCACCTCCCTTTCGTTGTAGAGCATCATCAAGCAGACTTCGGAACTCTGCAAAGACCCACGTCATTTTCTTCAACAAGTATTTTCGCAAAAGTACCCTAATTTTTTACTGCGTTTCTCGTTTATGTCAAATAGGTACTAGATATATGTGAAAAAAATGACTGGGTGTCGAATGAACTTGGCTCCTCTCAAAGAACCACTGGGTTTCATCAAATTGGTGGAATGGGTAAGTTGGATTTACTAGAGGGTAGGCATTCGGCTATTCCATCGTTCCACCGCTTACAAGCAGACGATTTTCACTAGAGTTCGAGGCTGTGGCCTGAAATTAAATTGGGTAACTTTATACGTTCACTAATTGCTCTTAATGTAACCAAAGTATTCTGTTTCATAATCCACACACAGAGGCTTATAACAACTTTAAGAACTTTTGGCATGGTGTTTGTAGTTTTTCAAAGCTCCATTGTCTGGCTTTCAAATTAAAGACACGGTGATATATTAAATAGTTTTCACCAATGATTTACCTGAAAGTGACCCTGCAATGCATATTTTTTCATGGTTAGAAAGGCATAGTGAAGGTAATTGGCCTATCTGGCAGATGATCAGTACTTGAACCAAGTCTACTGTAAAACTTTACTTTTTAGAGGAAATAAAATCTATTTGACTTCCTTCATAAGTTGGTTCAAGAAGAGTGTTGCAGGATCAAATTGAGTCACCGTCCTATTCAGTCTTCCCTGTGATCCTTTTTTTTGTTTATTAACACATGATACTGCTGCAGCAACACCCAGTCACCTGACTTAAACTTCACTGTTTGATAGCTGTGGACCTGGTATAAAACGAGCCCATTCTTTGCATGCTGACTAGTATTGATAGTTGTGCTGTGATACAGTAATCAGGAGTGGTGTGGCTGATAAACAGGAAACGGCAGGCAGTGACATCTGGAGAACCATCTGGAGAGTGGGCTTTGGAATAGATAGGCTATTTTGCAGCCTGTACAACTTTGAGTGGTAGTCACTCGGACCACAGCCTGTTACCATCACCCTATAGTTTTGCCCTGCAGGTTTTAGGTCACAAGATTCCAGCCTTACATTTTCTTGGGGATAAATGCTAATTTAAATAATACCTCAAATAAAGGTAAAACCTTTTAAAGCTGCTATATTATGATTCTTTTGCTTAAAAGCCAATCAGTACATCCCCACATCAATTGTAACTGATGGCATGATCTCTCTCATTTAAACAGCTGATGGCTATATTTGCATTTGGAAGCTGTGGTGGATATTCAGGGAAGAATATAGTTTCACTCTTCTGCGGTGATGGGCGTAACGAAACACTGAATGCCACTTTCAACTACCCCTTCCGGTGAGTACCAATCAAGTTACCACACCACAGTAGGCAATTAATGCCCAACAAAGTTTTATTTACTCCACATTTTACTTGGATTGAGTAATGCAAAATGGGGTTCACACTGATATGAACAGTCATTAGTAGGAAAACACATGGGGCACTTGATGACTAAGAGAACACACATGGTCACAGGGGTGTGGTCTCAGGATATAAGCTTGGAATGGGAGCATGGAATGGGAGTTGTAAAGGGCTTTGATGTGCCACAAAAAATCCAATAGTCGGATTTCCGGCAGGAGTAGTAGAGGGAAGTAGTTGGATAAGTAATCGGAAAATGAACTGTAGCAAGATAAATGATAAAACACAGGCTATACTCCAGACGACAGACGAGTACTTTTTTTTGTTTTTACTTTAATTGAAGCTCTTAGCTGGCGATTAGGTTTTGGATGCACTTAATTTGTATCCTGGCATTTAATGTGGCACTTGCATCACTCTTATCCAGGCGATTGGGTCAGGGATGCATATATCTTCCTGATTTGTGGTTTTAACCTTCTCTTGTTGAAAGTACTATTTATAAGTCACTTTGGATAAAAGCGTCTGCTAAAGGACTATAATATAAATACATATAATAGTGTATAATGACTATATTAACAATACATATAATAAAGTAATGAAATGTACTCTTTGTCTGTTTTTAGATTTTATTGTTTATAGATTTAAAATTATTCTGTTTTCTTTTTGCCTTCTGCTTACATGATTTTGCATTGGATTACAAGCAAAAGCTATAATTAAAAATAAATGCAAATACTTTGAACACAACAAACTGAAATAAATAAGATACTAAAACAATGACAGCATGCATAATTACATGCATTTGGAACACCAGACATAAATACTGTATATGGTTACAATCAATGTCAATCTAGAGAAAGGTATTTCCTCAGTTATCTTAAAATGATCAGATGAGACTTGTATTTTCAGCTTTGGTTCAGCCGTATGCTTATTTATTCGAGGGAATTATGAGCAAAACAATTTTAAGGTGATAATTGTAAGCCAAATATTTCTTCCATTTCGCCTGACCAGGTTGAGTCATGTTCCACTAGTGGAGGGAAACATTACTCTGTGTAACCGGTCTGTTCCTACAACTCACCTGATGGGCGATTCAGCATCCTCAGCTGAGTTCTTTGTTGGTGTGGCCATTATCTGCTTCCTGTACAGTATGGTTTCCCTGTTGGTCTACCTGGGCTACATGCACGTCTACAAGGACTCAGACTTCGGACCTATGTTTGTGAGTAGTATTTTTTTATTAGTTTATAATAACGTGGACAGTCCCCATTAATTGACTGCACAGTAAATGGAGTAGCTTTAGCCTATGGCTAGTTTCCAGCCATTGTCCTCGGCCAGTACTCACTTGTTGCAGGGATAGACATTTTATTTTTCACACAAGTTTATTTTAGATTTTCTTCTTGCATCTGACCACCATAAGAGACAGTTTAAATACAATGTAATACTACTTAACAGGCCAATGTAATACTACTTCACAATTATTTTTATGACATGGGAGGAGTAAACATTCTGACAGTTCCTTATTACTCATCTCCTATCCTCATCTCCAGGACTTTGCTGTAACAGCAGCATTAGCCTTCCTTTGGTTGGTGTGTTCTTCAGCATGGGCCAAGGGGCTGCAAAATGTCAAGGATGCCACAGGGACCACCGGTATAAACTCCACGTTGGCACTCTGCAAGGAGGTCATTTGCGAGGTCACAGAGTTCGCCAACATGCGTACCCTAAATGTCTCTGTGGTGAGCACCATTATGACGCCATATGTTTACCAAGTATTTAATCCATAGTTTAAAACCACTACCTAACATTCCATTATTTACTGAGCTATAAAGACTTACTTCAATTATTTCGATTTACTATGACTAGGCTATATCTGTTCATTGGTTTTCATCTGTTTTTATAGATTACTCACAACACTAAACCTTTAGCTTTTTATTTCATTTAAGTCTTTATTGCCTAATGTTAGTGACTGTGTCTGATCCCCAGGTGTTTGGGTTCCTGAACATGTTTGTATGGGCAGGCAATGCCTGGTTTGTCTACAAGGAGACTCGCTGGCATGCCCAGAAGTACTCGTCCCAGCCTGGGCCGGGTAGAGCACACGTTCCTGCCTCTATTTAACTTAAATCAAACCATTGATCCACAGCCTGGAACCTGTACAGGAGGCTGAGGTGGAAATATTTGCCATGTTACACAGGACACAAGCACCAATTTCTATCACCTTTATGGATGCAAGGTTATATTGATTCAATGTTTTCTTGCATATCATAAAGTTTTTAAGGGGGCTTTGCACATTTATATAATTTGCTTGACACACCAACATCCCAAAATGAAGTATTGTGTTTGGGGTGGTGAGTGGGTAGGGGAGGGAAGGGTTGTATATTAAACTTTGATTGTTTGCTTCCTAAACCACAGTTGAACAATTGTGGCAAACTGGTGCATCTGTAGTATTTTAATAATCAAACTATCAAAACTGTAGCTTTTTTAAAATCCTTTCCTGTCCATTTATCTAGCCAAATTGTCTTAAGGAGAGAAACAGTTAACTATTCTCTATCTTGTGGAAATTGTAAATGTTCTACCTTTTCAATAAAAGCCAATGATTATTCATATATGTTTTTTGTAACATGCTGTTTTTCTGTTGGAGGTTTGGAGTTCATGAATGTACTTACTGCCAATTTCTGAACAAAATAAATCAATTTAAACCACACATGTAGAGATCAGATTCTCCACTCTTTTTGTGCACAAATGTTATGTGTTTGTATGGTAGAGGGAACCAGAGAGCAACAGTTGCTGATATACTCCCTGCAGTTTTAAGTTTTAGAGGTGAAACCATAACTGCATGCTCAGTCATGTGGTCTGTAGGATCGTGGCAGCAATAACCCTTGTAGGAGATATAAAGAGCTCACCTTCAGTTCACCTAATTAGAAATTTGAGAAATATATCCCACTTTTGGACTTACATTTTTGAAATTGATTGTTATGAAATGAGCAACTTTGTAAGTTGCTTTGCAAGTTGACAAATAACTACTAGAGACAGTTTATCTAGATCTGTAAGCGACCCCAACCGTTTGCGTATTTTCCCTAATCTTTGCAAAGATGCAGAATGCTCTTGTCACTGCACATGGCTAGCGCGATCAACGACAATACTCCAAGTATGGACATCTCTTCCTGATTTAGTGAGTAATTGCCAAACGCAATTCCTCACTGTTTCGGGAGGGATGTGCTGGTGGCAGACAAAATTAGTGTTAAATAAAATATAAAGACTTAGGGAGGACTGATCTGAACCGCGACATTAGACATTCCATAGACATTACAATGTTCTAGTAGAAGAAATGTATTGATAATCCCTTAATATAAAAAAGTTCTCTGTAGTTCCTTTAAAACAGCTCCTTGTGGGTTTAGCACAGCTCTATTTTTACCACCAGAGGTCAATGCTGTGCAAATACGGGTAAACTTAAATTAAATCGGTAAAGAAAACTTAGTTTTAATGAATGGTATTATTATACAAGTAGTCCATAATCAATAAGAATTGAATGTTTGATAAGAAGTCCAAACTAATGTTTTACAGTTTGTTCCTAATACGTATTTGTGGTATAGCCTATATGCCTATAATTCGTTGGCAAATGTATTCAATAACTTACCTGATCAATTTATTGACAATGTTCAAATGGGTGTATTCAAATGTGCTCGCATACTTTCAATCTTTATCGCCAAATGCCGAGCAAAAACGGACGATGTCGAAAATGACGTCAGGTTCTGTGGAAGTATCGTTCGTTTCGTTTGCTGCTAAGAAGGAGAGGAAAAAAAGCAAGCAACAAGAAGGAAGAGCAATGGCGACATTGGATCGCCAAATACCAAGTCCGGATACGTTCCTGTGCAAACCCTGGTCTACCTTCGTGAGTGCAGCTGAATTACATATTATAAACGGTAGGTGTGCAAAATATCGTCATTTAACATGCATGTGTTGTGAACAGTGTTCTCTGATTTAGTTTAGCAAGCTCGAGCGTGCCCTCATCCATGCATCTGTCAAACTACGTTAAGCTGAGTTAAACTGTCCGAATGTTGTGAAATGCAGTAATATTTGAAAAAATACCATACTTGTTACACATTCATGTGGACACTACTCACCTGTCTAGTCAACTCTTTGAATTATAATATTTTTTAATGCATTGACTAGGTGTATGAGTCTCATAAGTTTCTTTGCTTGTTCGTGACAGCTCGCGAGTACCATTGCATGTCAGCTAGCTAGCTAGCATATCTGCATGCAGTGCTCGTGCGTGGCCCATAAATTCAATGTCCATGCATTTGTAATGTAATAATATTTGTTATTATCATTCAGACGGCCCCGTAGAACACGCCAAGAAAGATCTTTCCAACTACAGAGAGGCTGTGAAACTGAGTAGAGAAGGTAAGTGGAATATGCCCAGCTATGACGCACAATCGACCATGTTGTTATTGTTGACAAATTTTAGGACCCCAGTTATTATGATTTGGAGCAGTAAGTGCAGTCCAACTATACAACCTACAAACTTCATAATCTTACATTTGTAACCGTTTACATGTTTTGTTGAATTAACTACCAGTTGTCCAGTAATCACTGTTTATTGTACCTATAGATAGGAACTCTTTTTTTTTTTAGTTACATTGCAAACAAACCAAACATTCTACTATTTAATATGTAGGTGAGACGTTTTCCAGTTCAGTACATAATAGCAGTTGTAATGGTGAAGCAGACTGTTAACTCCAGCGTAACCCCTAGTCAGGCTGTGAGTCACTCACAGCCGCTACCCTCTGTGCCAGAAGAGCTTCTCACACAGAGCCAGACCCGACTGGAGTCCCCGGGGCTCTTGATCCATGGCCAACAGGCCTACTGAAAGACACACTCAAACACAAAGTTGCAGCTCCAGATGATGAGGTCAAGCGCACACTAATGACTAAGAAAGGACGGACAGCAAAATAGTATCAACAATGGTGTAATCAACTCAGAAAATATGGACTTATAACTCCTATATGCATGCTGATCGGTCTTACAACTTTTGAAAAGGGTCTTTATTTGCTTGGCTATTCTGTGTTCCAAAAGTACTCATTCACAAATGAGATATTGTTTTAGAAGCAAGGTTTTGGCACAGCTCTGCTTTGGCAAGCGACGCCACAGTAGGCCACACACTCTGCTTTATTTGCCTTGGCTGAGACTAGTGCTGGGCGATACAGTCCAAAATTTATATCCCAATATATATTAATACATATCCTGATATATAACTCGATAATTTCTAAAACAAAATCTATATAACGTTAGATGATATATAAAACAAACTCAGAAAATGTATTTAAATTGTTAGCGAGAACTTTTATTGCAAAAAATGATATTGCCATCAGAATAAATGTAACTCTGGCCTGCGTACTGATTAGAAGAATCTTAACAAACATAACTACTATACCAAGGGTGGGGAACCTTTTTTCAATAAAGGGCCATTGGTATATTTACAACATCCATTGGGGGGCCACACAAAACGACAAACTTGAATGTATTTTCTTTTATCGCTTTATCGCTTGCTTATGTTACAACATGAAGAAGCCAGGGTGCAGCTGTTATTAAATAAGTGTAATCAGTGGCTGTCCAATTAATCATATAAACAGATTTATAATAATAGACAATATAAAATAATGAATTGATTTTTATTATTTCAAATTGTTCATTAAAAAAATATTTATCATATCGAGCAGTACGATATATCACCCAACACTAGCAGAGACAGGAAATTGCAGCCATATTTTTATAAGTGCTCATGCCTGTTGTTTTCTGCTAAGACTGACCAGCCCAATGGATATTGGCCATTGTTATAGTACTTTGTCCCGCTGATCAGACTGATTTAGAGTAGATTTATATGAGCCATGACATACTATAACCCCTACACAACTGGACAATCAAGGTGGTATTTGTATCTCCTGGTGAAGCTCTAAATTATGGAGAGGGAGAATAGCATAGAATCTGTAAGCATGTCTCCCACTGACTTATTTTTCCATTATTTCTAATCCACTGTATTTTCAGACTACTCTAACAACAGGTTCCCCAAGGACTTAAATGATGGGTTCAGATTTGGTAACTTAAGCAAATCATTATAGCGCATGTTGATAGTATAAGCCAAAGTGACAAGCCTCACTTTGACCTTGAGATACTCAGGAGTTCTGTGGCCCCTCTCCTGACACCAACTACAAGGTGAAAGGTGATTGTAGGCCTGACTACCGCAGCTACTCACTTATGACAAGCCTTTAAGGCATTCCAGATGACAGAAAATATGCCAGCAATGCAAGTTCACAGCATTGCAAGTGCTTGCTCAACCTCTCCACTCTGCTTTTTCATGACTTATAAGCCTTATGCTAATCGGTGTAATTATCTCTTTTGACATAACTTCTTGTAAACTTGCTGTGTGTACTGTATATTTTTAAACTGAATGTCCCTGTTCAATTCTATTCCCTCTTAGTACAAACTGTAATTGCCAATCTCTGTGTGTCACACATATTTGAGACAAGGGTATGCTTGCAACATGTTTCATTGTGCTACTTACTTTACTTACTGTCTTGTGTGCACTTGTTTGCATCCATGCTACGTTTTATTTGCACATATGTAGACTAATGTGCATATGTTATTACTGTGCCCTACTGTCTCCTCACCTTCTCCAACAGAGATGCATGTCTATGGCCAGTTTCCCACCCAAGAAGATTTCTGTCTAGTCGTCTGCCATGTCTGCAAACAAGTGGTCAAACCTCAGGGGATCCTGACGCACTACAGTAAGATGAAACATTAAAGTTATTACAGACTAACCTATTAATACCAATAGATCCAATCAGTACCAACACACTAAGAATTGTATTGTAAACCTGGCTCCACACACGTTTTTGTCATGTTTAAGAACCCAAACTAGGTCTAAATCTAAATACATGCTGAAAACCGTGACTTTGAAAAGCTAAGATTACAAAAAACAAAAAAGATTTTTTTTATATGAATTTGACATCTGACATCTGAGATCCTAGATGTTTGATACTATAACATTCTGTAACGTGGTACTATTTCAATCAGTCTTTTTATAGTGTACTAATGTGTGCTTTGGTTGAACTCTCATCATTGGACCTTTGACCAAAAAGCTGCCCGTCTGTTCTCTATTTTCTTTACTGCTTGTGCACCCTGTTGACTGCCCAAATCTAATGCTGCTCTGCCACTGCACATGAACAAGTCTGACCATGCATGCAAGTGCACATAAAGCTTTTCTGTAACAGTTGTTCTGTGATACAGACTGCAGGGATTTTAAGAAAATGTTGCTTCTATATATGCTTATAAATGTCCTGCACTCAAAAGGGGCTTTATTTATGTAGATTAAATGAAGAGCCGAGACAGAATGTTAGATTTAAACTTGAACAAAAGTCTTCAGTTTTGAATATAGAAGTGGACATAAAATGTGATCCTAAACCTGCTCATCTGGAGGGACCTTCAGCGACACACACACACACACACACACACACACACACACACACAGACCCACACAAGTTAGTTCAAGGGTCATTGCTTCTCAGTTATGCATGTCCAGCTCACAGCTTTGCTCAACTCTTATGTGGGAGGAGAGAGAGTGTCACAGCTAACCGCAGCAGATCTATTCCCTGTAAGCTTGCACACATTCTGTGTCTGTCTTTTTCTCTCGCTCTCGTACTGACTAGGGGCTGTGTCTTGAGTAAGCAGTGTTTAACGGAAGAGCTTTTGTGTTATTCATTGGGCCTGTCCCCTTTTGCTGGGTTGGATTAATTGAGCTTTGAGTTGCGGGCAAGGCGGGAAGCTGCATGTCACTTTAGTTTCGTTTTGTCAACAAGGGTGTTTGGGCTAACAAACAGGAGTGCCTACAGAGTTTTGTGGCTGCTGACATTTTGTCCCTTGTGCTTTTGGCTCATATTTTGTTTTGCGGGTAGGCCTAGTGGTCAATTGTTTTGTATTTTTTGCTAATCTTCCACTATATTATATTAAGCCAATTTATTTTTTGGCTGCATAAGTATTATAGTGGTGTTTAATGTAATTGTTTTAGCATTTTTTTAAGCAGGCTTGTCTAGTACCCTTGTCTGTTTTTGTCTTCAGTTTACGGGTGTCTTTCTTTTGCATTGGCAGCAGTGGTGGCTCTGCAGATGTAAACGAAGCCTAGAAACAAATGTCCTTCCTGTTTCCGTGGTGGCTTAACATGCTAGCAGATCTTCTAGCTAGGCCCACAGCATGTTCATTACACAAAACAGAAAGAGCTAATGAAGAAAAAGTTACACCAAAATCTATTCAAGCTTTCAAGATTTTTCAATGATAAATAGTTAGCCTGTTGCCCAATTGTTTACAACCAGTCACTTTGTAGCTGTATTGCAAGAATCACGCAGAGCTTCTCTGGAGTGCTTCATTTTTTGAACATGGAAACCTTGAAGCCAGCAAACCTTTTCCAGTGAGGTGAAGAATTACTGTTTATTGTCAAATATAGTTGCTTATGATACCAGCATGGCTATTGAAGTGGACATTGTTACAACATAAACAGCTGCCTCTACCACTGTTGGCCTGTTTACACACCTTACTAACGATAGTTTGAGTTCGAAACGTCTATAGTTTTGATCACCTATTGCACTGGAATATATTTAGCAAAAAATACTTATTTTGTATTATAAAGGTTTTGTTGGACATTTAAAAAAGGTCTGCAGAGCGTTCTATTTTGTTTTATTCTTTTCCCCTATAATTACAAGTGACACACCTGTAAATGTAAATTACTACTTGTGGGACTCTTTGAAATAGTAGTGCGCAGATGGAGCACTAATTCTCTATTTGCACACCTGTCAAAACCACAGAGTAACACACAGTCACCTGCTGCACACTCACCAAACACACACCTACGGCTAATCTGCTCCTTGAACTCCATTGTCTGAACGTGCTGCTGTTGGTATTTTAGCACTCAATGACCAGGTAGTCCATCATTCTGTCAGATAGGGCACATCTCACAGACACACACACACATCCACACACACGGCCTAGTTTTATAGGCCCCATTAGTGTGTCAGTCTTAAAAACAAACCAAGATAATATGTCTGGAGTTGTTAGGCCTACTGGCGGTCGCAATTGTGGAAGTTGGCGGCCTCGTCTTGGCAGCAACAAGCCAAAGTGAGAGCCAAGTCTGTTTAGGCCAGCTCTAGGACTGAAAAGAAGATGTTCATGCCCTAAACGTAGCATGATGACATGGGCACTTTTCACTGCTGACAGAGACGGAAGTACTGTAGTGTTTTGAATTCTTCACAGGATGTCAGAAGAGCTATCTTAGTAGTGAAGAGTGTGTTGCTGTCTCTCTCTTTTCCTCTCTCTAATGTGCCCCTCTTTGTACGTCTGTGTCCGACAGCGTGCCCCTCTGTTCATCTACAGGCTGCTTGGGAGTAGTTTCCCAGTGAGACAGAGAGTAGAGGACCGTTTCCCGCCCCCCCACCCCACCCTGCCCCCAAAGACATGCATAGTAAAAACCGTAAGTGTTTGTACCCTTCCCCCCTCTTTTCCTTTCCCTCTTCTTTACCCTGTGCTGCTCTATCTCCTTTAACCCAAGCTATGATGTGTTGAAAATGATATCCTAGCAAATGATGTCTAGTCGAAAGGTGTGTGTGTGTGTTCTAAAGAGTGTGTACGGTTCTGTGTTCCAGAGAAACGCCACGGCTCACCCTGCCCCTCCAGGACCCCTTTGGTTCCCACGAAGCCCAAGATGTCTGCTGTTGCTTCTAGTACAGGGGACACCTTGACGTTCAGGGTGCCTCGCGACTACCCTCACGGGCGCTTCAGCAAGGCCCCGCTGGCTGT
>JAVQIZ010163956.1:0-13706 GCA_036023535.2 Galaxias brevipinnis
TGTGTGTGTGTGTGTGTGTGTGTGTGTGTGTGTGTGTGTGTGTGTGTGTGTGTGTGTAATAGACCTTCACCGTCGTAGAGAGGGTCAGCTTGTGTGTGTGTGGTAGACCTTCACCGTCATAGAGAGGGTCAGCGTGTGTGTGTGTGTGTGTGGTAGACCTTCACCGTCATAGAGAGGGTGTGTGTGTGTGTGTGTTGGTGGGGGGGTGGGAGGGGGTAGACCTCACGGTCATACAGAGAGGTTCAGTTTGTGGGTTTGAGGTTAGACCTTCACTGTTATAGACAGAATCGATAAGTGTGTTTCAGTGTAACCTACACTATAGTCAGCTAGGAAGAACCTGTGTGTGTTGAAGTGGAACTGAAATTGAAGTTGACATCTTAATGTAGTTTATCCTGCTTGGGATGAGCTTCTTCAGAATCAGTGTATGACTGCCCGGTGTTGACTGAGTCCCTCCTCTGTCTCCTGCTCTCTCAGTGTCCGAAGCCTGTGGTGGTGGCAGTGCACGGGGCGTGCATTGGTGGAGGTGAGAGTCCATTTACCTCCTCTAAGGTTCGGCTGATAACCAGAACATACGCTGCTGTTTTATTACTGTGATTGTACTGTATTATAACAGTTAATACACTGCTTATTTATTGAGATGATCGTACTGTATTATAACAGTTAACATTGCTGCTTTATTGAACTATATTATAACAGACCGTTAATAAACTGCTTCTTTATATCTCCTTATTGTATAGTATAATAACAGCACTAAACTAAGGAGTCGGTGTGACGTCACACTGTTTCTCCTTTGGTGTTTAGTTTGAGTTGACCGTTCCTTGTGTTAGGTGTGGATCTGATCACAGCCTGTGATATTCGTCTGTGCACCCAGGATGCCTGGTTCCAAGTGAAGGTAACTGATCAATCTTTTCTTTATTTCTCTGCTAGCGGCATGATTTTAGAAAAGTCTTGGCTATGGACAACATTCTTATCTTTACCTTGGCTTTGTAAATAATCGAAATGTCTTGGTCCACAGGAAGTGGATATCGGTCTAGCAGCTGATGTTGGAACTCTACAGAGACTGCCTAAAGTCATCGGCAGCCGCAGGTCAACAATCCAAGAACACCCCTTAAACCCACAGCAATAAAACCTTCAGTGACATTATTTTGGTTTGGTATTCATGCTCTCTCTCTTTCTTTCTCTGTCTCTGTCTTTGTCTCTCTCTGTCTCTTTCTCTGTCTCTCTGTCTCCAGTCTGGTGAGTGAGCTTGCTCTGACTGCAAGGAAGATGTTTGCTGACGAGGCCAAGAGCAGTGGGCTGGTCAGGTACTGTTTCAGCTCAGTTTGCTTGTGTGTGTGTGTGTGTGTGTGTGTGTGTGTGTGTGTGTGTGTGTGTGTGTGTGTGTGTGTGTGTGTGTGAGTTTGAGTTTGAGTCTTAGACTGGTCTTGGACAGGTAATGTACCGTATCTGCTCGGTAACTTAAACATCCAGAAAGTTCTGTGTGTGTGTGTGTGTGTGTCACAGAAACAGCACAGCAGCTGTTACAGTCGCAGGTAACAGCACAAACAGTTTCCCACGGGGGACATATGCGCTTGCGTCGTCTGTACACTCTGTCACTCTCTGTGTGTGTGTGTGTGTGTGTGTGTGTGTGTGTGTGTGTGTTTGTCCCACTTTTCCCTCCGTAGCCGCGTATTTGCCGACAAGGAGTCCCTGATGGCCGGCGCTCTGGAGATGGCCGGGGAGATCGCCGGGCGTAGTCCCGTTGCCGTCCAGGGAACCAAAGTGAACCTGGTCTACTCCAGAGACCACAGTGTGGCTGAGGGCCTCGACTACATGGTATCAATACTCCCTAATACTAAGACACTTACACAGTACAGTGCGGCCGAGGGCCTCAACTACATGGTATCAATAGTCCCTACTACTAAGACACTTACACAGTACAGCTAGTTCAATGGTTAACAGTGTGACCTAGGGCCTCAACTACATGGTGAGAGTATCAATACGCTCTAATACTGTGATGATACTTAGACACTTAGCCTGTACGGCTAGCTCAATAGGGAGGTTGTGGTAACTGCAGAACTCACAGTGCTTGTATTAAGTATGTTAAAGTAATGGCATTTCCTCTTGAAGCCAGGTATAGATTTTATAAGCCATTGTATCTCCTTTGTAGCAGAACTGTGCACTCGGTTGTGCTGCTGCAACTAATACAACTTCAGCAGAAAAGTATTCCCTCATATTTTAGATATCATTGAAAGAGAAAGAGAGGGGACAGAGAGAGAGAGAGAGAGAGAGAGAGAGAGTTGTCTGACGGGGTTGACTCCTCTTCTTCTGTGGTCAGGCGACGTGGAACATGAGCATGCTGCAGACGGAGGACGTGATGAAATCTGCCAGTGCCGCCATGGAGAAGAAGAGCCCCAAGACGGTGCCTTTCTCCAAACTCTGAGGACAACATGACTCTCCATGACTCATTTAAAACAGGCTCTTCTCAAAACTCAATAGAACAACAGACCTCTGCCTTCATGACTGTAACAGACTCTCCTTCTCAAGACTCTGATACGATGATCATGCTCTCACTTCTCCATGACTCAATACAGCCTCGCCCTTCTCCGTGACTCTTAATACAGACTCTCCTCCAAACTCTGAGAAGAAGAACAGACTCTCACTTCATGATTCATTTAATACAGACTCTCTTTCTCAAAACTCAAAAGACAACACTGTCCTTATTCCGTGACTCTTAATACAGACTCTCCGTCTCAAAACTAAAAAAACAACAGACTCATTCATCATGACTGAATTCACCCGTGAAAATGCTGCTTTCTTCTTAGAGCCGTGACTGAAACACTGAAAAAACATATTACCCGTGGGGAACTTTTGCAATAAAAACAAAAACTACTAAGAAATATGAATATGAATGATTAAAGTTTTCTTTAATAATGTAATCGTTGTTAGCAACGTTGATTTAGCCAAAGCTACATGTTGCCATTGGAAGATTTTTTTTTTTTTTTTTACTTACAGGGCTAGTGTCAGGTGACCCTTACAGCCTTGCCCATAAGTCTAACAAAAGATATATTTTCAATGGACCAAGTCCATGTCTGGTCAACTGTGGTTTTAAGTTTGAATGATATAGACTCAGCAAAGCCTCTTTTGTACATTAACAAATGACAGCATAAGGAATGTCTGTTTTTTAACAATAAATGAAGTGTTAATAAAAAAATTAAAGAAAAATGCTCATGACTTTGATACTTGGCTTTCCATGTTTTGTGTATGGTTGTGGACACTGTTGCTGGATCAAATGTCATATATTGGAGAGAGAGATTATGTCAGCAGCATTTTTGGTTCAACCAATCTTATATGCTCATTTTCGCTTCAGCGGCACCCCGTTTCGCTTATCTAGGTCTCCTCTGCTCTGTGTTTCCCGATAAGGTCCAATGGTTCACTAGTTGACTGTATGCTGCATGATTGATTGGTCATCATGCTGTGCGGCGATTATCTTTCATCTTTAAAAGACCCTCCCTCCCGTATTTCCAGCAGTAACTGAGCAGTTACTTCAGCTAGAAAATAGTGGTCAACGTTGCCTTTTAAAAGTTTTTTTTCCTCTTGGAAGTTGTGTTACCTGCTTGCTCAGGTAGTGGGGTTACCTGACTAATTTGGTGAAGATGGTTTTATCTGCAGCCCGCTGTGTGGTCCTCTTACTCCTCGTGAACGCAGTCCATTCTGGTGAGCGGATTTTAACAATAATTGGCTTGTTTTAAGTCAATTGCTGTAAGGTTTTAAAGAATTCTACTGAATGGGGGCAACGATTTTGCTCAGTATCATGCTGACTTGAACATCATGAATTCGGCCTTCAGGTTCACCAGCAAGGCCGCAAATAAATAAATAAATGATGCGTCATTGTCAAAAGTGTATGTTGGTGGTGCTATATAGTTTAGGCCTGTGTGTACAGTTCGTGGTGCAGTGTATGAAGTTAGAAATTGTGAGTTTGCATCCCATCAATTAGAAGCAGACATGTCAGACGTCTCAGTTGCAGAAACATTTGATCCTATCAAGTGGGACCACATTTCGAGGCCAAAAAAAGGTCAATCTGATATGTGTGCCGGTTATAACCAACCAAAACACACTGCGCTTGGGAAGGCTAATATTTTTAGTAGCTAGTTTTAACTGTTTTTGTAATATGAAATTGTATTTTTTTTAATTACTTTTATGTTTGGCCTGTGCAAGCTCTGAGTCTTGACATCAGTTTCAACAGGACGCCCGACCACTAACCTAAAGTCCCTAAAGCATTTTTTTATTTGCGTTGTAATACGCACTATTTTCAGTTAATGTTTCTTCAATGTAATATTTTTCCGCTACATTTGCTCATTCTACCAGTCTTTTTCCTGCTATACTGATTATATTCCTGATCAACTTTATTTGATTGACAGGGCGGCTTCTATGGAAAATCCAGAAGCGTGCGAGTGATCAACAGCTTCTCAAAGCCAAAGAGAAAGTACTGTTACTCGCCGCCAGAGGGCGCCATCATCCCACCGAGCACGTTAAGCTGGGCAAGCTCCTTCAGCCGCTGGATCACTTCAACTCCCTGAACAACAAGACCTTTCCCCAGGTGAGAGCAGAACCTGGTTACCGACAGCAACCATACTCCTGCTGCTTCAAATTACAGTATCATGATATCAGTTTTTTTACATTATATATAAATAAATATAAATTTTCTTAAATATATAATTTGAACAGCCCATTTGGAATCCTAACCTGTGTATCTGCATTGTTGTTCTCTAGTGTTAAGTGTTCCTGTGTCTGTTGTTTGCAGACATACTGTATTGACTGTAACAGAAATGTACCTCGGGATGAATAAAGTCTAGAAAATATCTATCTATAGGCTTGAAGCCACAGAGTGTGTCACAAAACGTTTCAAATGACCTTTTGGGCACACTCCATTTTCTACAGCCTCCTCCTGACTATCTCCTCCTTGCTTTCTTTTCAATCCTGCTTTATTTCTCTCTCCCTTTCTCTTTCAGAGGTTCTTTGTGAACGCGGCATTCTGGGAGCGGCCTTACGGTCCGGTGTTCCTCTACATCGGAGGAGAAGGACCTCTCTCTGAGTTTAGCGTTCTGGCAGGTACACACCGTCGTCTGTTTTCCCTCCTTTACATCTACCACCAAAGAAGAAGTCCATATAGTTAATCAGCTCTTTATCTCCGTTGTTTCACCAGGGTTAATACCCTTAGTGGTTTGTTAACTTTTTGTAAAACTCTCTCTCTCACACACACAAACACACACACACACACACACACACACACACACACACACACCCTATAGGTCACCATGTCAACATGGCAAAGGAGAACGGGGCCTTGCTGGTGGCTCTGGAACACCGTTTCTACGGCGACAGCATCAACCCCGACGGGCTCGAGACTAAAAACCTGGGAGTCCTGAACAGCCAGCAGGCGTGAGTACTGTGTGTGTGTGTGTGTATGTCCATGAGTGTGTGTGTCTGTGTCTGTGTCTGTGTCTGTGTGCGTGTGTGTGTGTCAGAGTGTGTTTTAGTGTGTGCTTTTTGGAGAGAGAAAGAGGGCAAAGCATGACTGATCTAAAAAGGTGTACTTTATAAATATCTACAGTCTTAATCTCCTCCCTCCTCCTCCCCCTGTCATTCTCCCCTCTCCTCCCATCCATCCTCCCTCTCCCACTCTCCATCCCACTTCTTCTCTCCTTCTCTCCCCTGGCATCCTCCATCCTCTCTTCTTCTCCTCCTCCCGCCTATCCTCCCTCTCCCTCCCCCTCTCTTCTCTTCGTCCCTCCCCCTGTCCTCCTCCCTCTCTTCCTTTCCTCCTCCTCCAGCTTAGCTGACCTGGCAGCGTTCCATCACTACATCAGCGACCGCTTCAGTCTGTCTCACAGAAACACCTGGATCAGCTTTGGAGGCTCCTATGCTGGGGCCCTCTCTGCCTGGCTGAGGGGCAAGGTACTACTGAGTTAGGGACAAGGTACTACTGGAGAGTTAGGGACAAGGTACTACTGGAGGGTGAGGGGCAAGGTACTGCTGGAGGGTTAGGGAGAGGGGCAAGGTACTGCTGGAGGCTGAGGGGCAAAGTACTAAAGGATGGTTAGGGTTAGGCTTAGGGTTAGGGTGAGGGTGAGGGTTAGGGGCAAGGTACTACAGGAGGGTGGGGGTTAGGGTTAGGGTTAGGGTTAGGTACTGGAGAGTTAGGGTTAGGGTTAGGCAAATTTTTTATGCGATGTCTAATGGAACACAGCACATTGTTAGCCTCTCGTCAACTTGTTTGCTTCGTTGACTTAACTGTTGTTTGTGTTTGTATGTGCGCGCGTGTTTCTGTGTGTGGGTGTGTGTGTGTGTGTGTGGGTGTGTGTGTGTGTGTGTGTGGGTGTGTGTGTGTGTGAGTGTGTGTGTGCGCGCGTGTGTGTGTGTGTGTGTGTGTATACGTTGTGTTATGTTATGTACGTCACATTACGTTGCAGTTCCCCCATCTGTTCTACGGGGCTGTTGCCTCCTCTGCTCCTGTTAAGGCCAAGCTGGACTTCTCTACGTACAACAAGGTGAACACTACCTAACATACGGCCCTGTGTGAGGGTACGCAAGCCTGATGGTTCTCCTGGGACGACAGCCATCTCAGAGCACCGAGGAGACAGTCTGATCTCCATGGAAATATACTGACTTAGCTTGTTTTTATGTTTCAGTTTTACTCTTAAGTGCAGTGTGGTGTTTTAAATGGTGCTGTTTGTGTCCTTCTGTTCTAGATAGTCGGACTGAGTCTAATGAACCAGGAAGTAGGAGGATCGGATAAGGTCTGTTTGCCTGCCTGCCTGATTGCCTGCTTGCCTGTCTGTCTGTCTGTCTGTCTGTCTGTCTGTCTGTACCTGCCTGCCTGTCTGTCTGTCTGTCTGTCTGTCTGTCTGTCTGTCTGTCTGTCTGTCTGCCTGCCTGCCTGCCTGCCTGTCAGTCTGTCTGTCTGTCTGTCTGTCTGTCTGTCTGTCTGTCTGTCTGTCTGTCTGTCTGTCTGTCTGTCTGTCTGTGTCTGTCTGTCTGTCTGTCTGTCTGTTTGTCACTCTGTTAGCCTGTCTATCCCTTACCTGTGTTAGTACACATGACTATATGTATAGCTAATAACGGCTGATCCCCTCTCTCGTCCACTCTCTCTCCTGTGTGTCCTCTCGTCCCCTCTCTCTCCTGTGTGTCCTCTCGTCCACTGTCTCTCCTGTGTGTCCTCTCGTCCACTCTCTCCTCCACTGTGTGTCCTCTCATCCACTCTCTCCTGTGTGTCCTCTCGTCCACTCTCTCCTGTGTGTCCTCTCGTCCCCTCTCTCCTGTGTGTCCTCTCGTCCACTCTCTCCTTCTGTGTGTCCTCTCGTCCACTCTCTCCCCCTGTGTGTCCTCTGGTCCCCTGTCTCCAGTGTATGAATGATGTGTTTGAGGCCTTTGCCGCCGTGGAGGCAGCGTTGATGGGGGGCAACGCCACTCAGGTGGGCAAAGACTTCCACTGCTGCCAGACACCCGAGGACCCCAAGGACCAGGTACCTCTGCTATAATTATTAATAATTATAATTAGGATTATTTTTAATAATTACATATATTATCTTTTGTACTGAGTATCAATAGATAACACCACTTCACTAGGTATCACTATTATTAATTATAATGTATTTATTTACACATGAGATACTAACTGGGCCTGTAAACTAGCTCTATAGACCACTGTCTCATAACTTAATAAATAGAATTATATGGATGATCAATTCGTTTACATACCTTCACCTTTACATTAACCCTGTAAACTAGGTCTACATACCACTGTCTAATAATTGAATAAATATAATTATACCGAGTATCAATATGCTTACATACCTCCACTATGACGTAGCCCTGTGAACTAGCTCTGATGCTAAAATATGGTTTGATAGCATTAGCCGTCAGGGTTTTCTGTGCAGGAAGAGACAAGCAGCAGGTGTGAGGAGTGTTGAACATAACCCAGTGCTAATGGCCACTCCCCTGACTGGAGGCTTCCTCCCTGACCAACCTTCCTGTTTCCTGTTTCAGATCGAGCTGATGCAGAGCCTGGCGGACATCGTCATGGGAACGGTGCAGTACAACGAGGAGGGGGTGCTGATGTCCATCGACCAGTTCTGTGACCTCCTGACCAATAGGAGCGAAACGTATGAGGAGGAGATGGAGGCCTACAACCGTCTGGTCAAGCTGGTGGAGGTACACACACACACACACACATACAGGCACAAACATACATAGACACACGCACACACACAGAGACACACACACACATACAAACAACCGTCTGGTGTATCTGGTGGTTGTACACACACACACACACACACACACACACATACATACAACGGTTTATGGGTAAGCTGGTGGAGGTACACACACACACACACACATGCACACAGACACACACAGACACACACGCATTCAGGAGTCTATGGTCACTGGTTGAGGTACAATGGCTTTGTGTTTGTGACTGTGTTTGTCTCTGTGTGTCTCTTGGTGTCTGTGTGTCTCTCTGTGTCTCTGTCTCTCTGTGTCTCTGTGTGTCTCTTTGTGTCATTCTGTTTGTCTCTCTGTGTCTCTGTGTCTCACTGTCTCCATGTGTGTGTCTGTGTGTGTTTGTGTGTCTGGTCTCAGATCTACAGGTCATCGGGGGAGGACTCCTGTCTGCCTGTGTCACATGATCAGGCGGTGAGGGAGCTGAGTCAGACCGCTCTGCAGTCCAGCAGCAACGGAGAGAGACAGTGGCTCTACCAGGCCTGCACCCAGTTTGGCTTCTGTAAGAACACACACACACACACACACACACACACACACACACACACACACAGAGAAAGACACACACACCACACACAGCACAAAAACACCTCATGCAAAAACACACACACCACATACACACACACACACACACACACACACACACACACACACACACACACACACATAAAGACACACAAATACAGCACAAATACACCTCATGCAAAAACACACCACATGCCAAAACGCAACAACACACACAAAGACACACACATACAGTGTGACTGAACTTTTAATGATTGTCTTCGTCCATTTTACTCTGCTCATGCGAACATACTTTATTAAACGTAGACTTTTCTTTTTGTGTGTGTGTGTGTGTGTGTGTGTGTGTGTGTGTGTGTGAGCAGTCCAGACGTGTGAGGACGCCAGTTGTCCATTCTCCCGGATGCTGACTCTAAGAGCTCAGACTCACTTCTGCCCCCTGCTGTTCAACGTGTCACAGGACAGCCTGCCGGCACGCATCGCCTTCACCAACAAGTACTACGGAGGAAACCACCCTGGGACACACAGGGTGCTCTATGTTAATGGTGAGGACACACACACACACACACACACACAGGGTGCTCTATGTTAATGGTGAGGACACACACACACACACACAGGGTGCTCTATGTTAATGGTGAGGACACACACACACACACACAGGGTGCTCTGTGTTAATGGTGAGGACACACACACACACACACACACACACACAGGGTGCTCTATGTTAATGGTGAGGACAGTGGACACACACACACACACACACACACACACTCAAAGGGAGGGTCCAGTAGGTCCAGTTGTTCCTTTCTCTCTCACCATACATTCTTTTATCTCCCCATCTATTCATCCATTCATCTATCTCTCCCTCCCTCCATCTTTACATCCATCCCTCTATCTATCTCTCCCCACCTGAAAATATTCCATCCATTCCTCCACCTATCTCTCCCTCCATCTCTCCCCCGTCTCTCTCTCTATCTCTCCCTCTATCCATCTCTCCCTCCCTCCATCTATTCATCCATCCCTCCATCCCTCTATCTCTCCCCGTCTCTCTCTCTATATCTCCCAGGTGGCGTTGATCCTTGGCAGGATCTGAGCGTGCTCAGCAAGGGAAAGGAGCAGGAGGACAAGGAGCGGGCGGTGTTCATTAAAAACTCCGCCCACTGTGCGGACATGAACCCCGAGACGTCGGTAGACCGCCCTGCGCTCAGGGAGGCCAGATGGGTGAGCTGCCTACATTATCTATCGAGTACATTCACTGTTATTACATTATCTATAGACGGTACATTCACTGTTATTACATTTTCTATCGACAGTTCATTAGATGTTATTACATTCTCTATTGGCAGTGCATTAACTGTTATTACATTTTCTATAGACAGGACTGTCAGTGTTATTACATTATCTATTGACAGTACATTACTATTGTTGTTATTACATTATCTGTATACTCAGGACAATCAGAGACATTATATTATCTATAGACAGTGCATTATTTTTGCTTCTATTACACTATCTATAGACAGGACTGTCAGTGATATTACATTTTCTATTGACAGTACATTACCATTGTTGTTATTACATTATCTGTATAGTCAGGACTATCAGTGATATTACATTATCTATCGAGAGTCCATGACCTTAGCCGTTATTACATTACATTGTCTATAAACAGGACTAACAGTGATAGTGCATTAACTATAGACACTATATGACTATTTGTGTTTTTACATTATCTATAGACACTTTTGTTTCTTATAAATTCAAAAACCTTAAATTATTATAAAAAAAACATTTTAGTGAAAATCTAATGATTTTGTTTAATGATTGTGTATGCATTTTGGTCCCCTTCATCCACCCAGGCCATAGAGGAGCAGCTGGCTCTGTGGTTGAAGAACGCGGCCTGGGAAAACATGATGTGATCTTTGACTTGGAGGCAGAAGTTCAACTTTTAAAATGTATGTGAACATTATTATTATTATTATTATGAATGTATTAATTATTTTGTGATATCATTATTAATATTTTTGTTGTGCCATGTTCTTTTTAGAGATGGAGCACTGTGATATTATTATTTTAATGATTATGATTATGATGATGATGATGATGTTGATGATTAGTATTATTATTATTATTATTATTATAATTATAATTATTATTATTATTATTATTATTAATAATCTTGTATTTGTTATTTTGTTATATCATTATTAATAGTATAGTAGTGCTGTGTTGTTTTTAGAGAAGGAGCACTGTGTGTGTTTTTGGGCTCCTGTCCTCTCTTTATCCTTACAGCCTTAACAATACCTATAGTAATGATAAGTTATTAATGATTAATAAACCGTGTGTCTGAATTCTGTGTTTCTTAAGAGATCCAATTCACTATTATGTTATGACGTTTATTAAAAATACACAATGTGTGTGAGGACATGAGTGTTTCGTTCTTTTGCTCTTAGTCTTCGTCTTTAGGAAGACTAACTTTAGTGACATTGTATCCTCGTCCCATCTATTCCAGAGGGTTCTAAAGCTCACAGTTCAGTTTTTTAAACTTGCTTTGTTTTTATTTTTGTGTTATAATACAAATAAACGTCTTAGTAATACCCTATTATAAGGTGGATTGATACACATTGGTGACCAAACTGTGAGTCCCCCCCCCCTCTACAGTGTAAATAGCTTTGGCTGTCTAGAAAAGCGCAATACCAATGCAGTCAATTATCAATTATAATTATAATAACAGATTTCCTGTCTAGTTTATTTTTCTCACTTAATAATTATAATCCTAAAACCTTTTCTCTCGTCCGTTTGCTCAGTAGTGAGTGTTGCGACCACCATTTGAGCGTCTCTATCGTCGACGTTAAGGCGAGGAGGTTTCACCAGGGGGCAGCGTTGTATAATCCCTCAGCAGAGCTAAAAGATCCTCCAATCAGAGAGCAGCTCAACTTTATGTTCACATGGCATTCGATCCGTGACAGCATCTCGGTTCAGAAGAAAAAAAGAGAAGTTTCTCATGGGGTTTGTGTGTGTATGAATGTACATGTTAACCAGTTCTATGAGCTCCGTCACACGCACACGCATGATAATATGTATGGTATTTAACGTGTGGTATAGACTTCTTCTTGAGCAAGCGATTGTGTGTGTGTGTGTGTGTGTGTGTGTGTGTGTGTGTGTGTGTGTTAGAGAAGGCGAGAGAGAGAGAGAAAGAAAGAGGTGAGGACGAGCCAGTTGTCCTAAGGCCATCTGTTTCTCCCTGTGTGGTGTGTGTGAGTGTGTGTGTGTATATGTGTATGTGTGTGTGTGTGTGTGATTGACCTTCTCGGTAGGGGGGTCAGCAGAGAGAGGTCGTGACCCCAGCTGACCCTAGGGGAGTGGAGATCATCAATCATCAAGGGGCTGGCCCAAACGGCAGGAGGACACACACACACACACACACACACACACACACACACTCCTAGGTCTCCAGTAGATGATGCATGATGCAACACACTGGTGACGTCAAAAGGCATTCGATATTAACACGTCCATTCTAAAGACCTCAGACGTTCAACTATTCTATTCGGTCTTGTCGGAAACTTGTTTCAGGACCAACACACACGCACACACACACACACACACACACATACTTGTTCTGTCCTCTTCAATCTTGGCTGCTGGCCAAGTGGGTCAGTATGTTTTTCCTTCATAACAGCATGCTTTCTTATTCAAAAGATAAGCACAGACAGTAGAACACACACACACACACACAAACAGGCACACACACACAAAGTTTAGCCTACAGACACAACAAAGAGGGTATGTTTTGAAGGTAGCCTTCTGTGCAGGGTTGTGTTCATTCTGTGTAAATACATGGGTACGTTGCAATAACACAAGGCCGAAGACTCACACATTGATCTGCTATGTTCCGATTGTTGACACTTGTCATTTTGCCTATCTGGCACGACAATGGTGGATTAACCTTTGTTTGTATCAACTTAAAGCATTCTGTGGTACCGAATTAAAAACAGCAGAGACACATACACACAGGTTAATTGGCTGTTTACTTTGTTTATCTCCAACACACACACACACACTCTGAAAGAACCAATCTTGGTATCAACCAGTACTTTCACAGCGACAGGGCATGTTTTTTCTCTCTCTCTCTCTCTCTCTCTCTCTCCTACCCCACCCCCCCATCCCTTTCCCCTCCCCCGCCCCAAGCCTGTCCCGTTGATCAATGAGGAAGTTCTAGAACCCCAACTATTAATCAGCGCCTATCGGCTATCTGTCTGCCGAACCAACCAATCACGGCTCTCCGACAGCCAGGGCCATGACAAATGTGGCTGGGAGAGGCGGGGTGAGGGGGAGGAAGGGGGAGGAAGAGGGAGGAATGGGGGAGGAAGGGGGGAGAGGCCATTGTATCTGATCTTGGTCAGGTCACTGTGTGTGGATGCACTTACAGTTGATTTTCTCCAAAAGGATGATTGAAAACACTAAAAAGAACCTGTGGGACACACACACACACACACACACACACACAAAGCCAAACACATGCACCCTCACAATAGGCAAACACACTTGCATAAAATTATAAAAACTATTGATAATTGAGGTGAGGAAAAGACAAATACCTGTATTTTAAAAAGGACAGTGAATAATCTGTGTTTTAAATAAAACGGTAAATAATGTGTTTTAAATAGGACAGTAAATAGTCTGTGTTTTAATAGGACGATAAATAATCTGTGTTTTAAATAGGACGGTAAATAGTCTGTGTTTTAAATAGGACGGTAGATAATCTGTGTTTTAAATAGGACGGTAGATAATCTGTGTTTTAAATAGGACGATAGATAATCTGTTTTAAATGGGACAGTAAATAATTTGTGTTTTAAATGAGAAGGTAAATAACCTGTGTTTTAAATGGGAAGGTAAATAATCTGTGTTTT
>JAVQIZ010163975.1:0-11297 GCA_036023535.2 Galaxias brevipinnis
CAGGCAGTTATGGGGGGTGCCCTCGCAGTTCAGCAAGGTCTTTTCAGTCTATCTAATCTGATCTCCGTTATGTATGTCCGTGACTTGGCTCATTCCATTATCAGCACAAAATTCACCATTGACCACCCTCATATTGTTTACAGTTATTACAACCCTGATTCCAAAAATGTTCCTAACTCGTGTACTTTAGCATAGGATACACTGGACCATCCTTTACGAAAGGAAAGAATAAGAAAGAAGCAACTTGCCGCCCCACAATTTCTTGTGGCAGCAATATTTAAACGATACCTCATTCAGCTGTACTTCGACACGACTGATAAGGGATGCAGATCATACAGCCTAGTTGTTAATTGAGCATTTCCATCTTATGTTATGCCCTATCTTGCTAATATGCTTATATTTTTTCAAATGTCAACATGTTAGAAACTTAAGAATCATAATATGTAACTATAGTAGCAGATTTGCATGCCTAACATAAATGCATAACTTGCATACATTTGATGATTAGCATAACTTCCATACATTTGATTATTAGGCTTCATACAATCATATTAATTGGGATTCATGTGTGGCAATAAATATGAGTTGACAGGGGGATGAGGACGTGAGGAACCATTCTCAATGTGACACATTTCGTTTCACTTTTGTGACAGGTAGCCCATAGGCCTATTCCCTTTTTAATTCCAACCTTGGTAATGAAGTAGGTTAATATATGTATTCGCCTTGCCCACGTTTATATATAGGCCATGAAACAACATGGTGACAACGCACTGGCGAAGTATCTAAGATGCACTTTTTGTAGGCTATAGTTCATCTTCGGAACATTGTAGTTTCTCCACGAACAACCCACGAAAACTACCGTCGCATGATAACGTAGCTTAGTGTAAGTGCAGTCGGATTCCTTTAGCAACGCGATTGTCTTTTCCTAAGTCCTTATGAATTCTCCTTCATATCTTTCCTTAACCTCATGACGTTTTCCCTCTGGGTTAAGGAAAAGTACATAGTGAAAGTCATTAGGACGTAAGAATTCGGATCCAGCCCCAGTCGTGCAACAATTTGCAAGTCCTTTTTGACCTATATTCAATTAAATACATTACAAGGACAAGATATTTAATGTTCAAACTGAAACTTTATTACTTTTTGTAAATATATACTCGTTCTGAAGTTGATGCCTGCAACACAATCCAAAAAAGTTGGGACAGAGGCATATTTACCACTGTGTTACATCACCTTTTCTTTTAACAACACTCAGTAAGAGTTTTGGAACTGAGGACACTAATTGCAGAAGTTTTGAAATTCTTCCCTATTTTTGTCTGATGTACAACTTCAGTTGCTCAACCGTCCGTAGTCTCTGTTGGCGTGTTTTGTGCTTCATAATGCGTCACACATTTTCAGTGGGAGACAGGTCTTGACTGCAGGCAGGCCAGTCTAGTACCCGCACTCTTTTACTACAAAGCCACGCTGTTGTAACACGTGCAGAATGTGGCTTGGCATTGTCTTGCTGAAATAAGCAGGGACTTCCTTGAAAAATACATTGTCTGGATGGCAGCATATGTTGCTCCAAAACCTGTATGCACCTTTCAGCATTAATGGTGCCTTCACAGATGTGCAAGTTACTCATGCCATGGGCACTAACACACCTCCATACCTTCACAGATGCTGGCTTTTGAACTTTGCACTGGTAATAATCTGGATGGTATTTCTCCTGTTTAGCCCGGAGGACAAATGATTTCCAAAAACAATTTGAAATGTGGACACTTTTCCACTTTGAGTCAGTCCATCTCAGATGAGCTCGGGCCCATAAAAGTCAGCGGCTTTTCTGGATGTTGTTGATATATGGTTTTCGCTTTGCATAGTAGAGTCTTAACTTGCATTTGTAGATGCAGCGACGAACTGTGTTTACACTTTTCCGAAGTGTTCCCAGAGCCCATGTAGAAATGTGTTTTATACAGTCATGTCGGTTTTTAATGCAGTGCCGCCTGAGAGATCGAAGGTCAGTCATTATATATTGCTTTTCAGCCTTACCCCTTAGGCACAGAGATTTCTCCAGTTTCTCTGTATCTTTTAATGATATTATGGATTGTAGACTCTGAAATCCTAAATGCCTTGCAATAGCGCGTCGAGAAACGTTCTTAAACTGTGGGATTATTTGCCCACGCAGTTCTTCACAAAGTGATGAACCTCGCCCCATCCTTGCACGTTAACAATTGGCTCTTTCGAGGATGCCCTTATACCCAACCATGATACTATCCTGTTACCAATTAACCTATATACCTGTTTAACAGGCGTTTTTAAGCATTTCACAATTTCCCCAGTCTTTGGTTGCCCTTGTCCCAACTCGTTTGAAACGTGTTGCTGGCACAAATCCAAACTTTTTTGGAATCAGGGTTGTAATACTATTACTTACTTACTATTAATACTAATACTATACTGAAGTTGGATGATGTTCCGAGTTGTTCACAAACATTTCTGTCACAGTGCTGGCATTTTGCATTATGTTTGTTTTTCTCCCGGTCTACTGTATAATTTTTTAAACCAAACTTCACCACTGCAGGTAATTCATGTGAACTTTCCATGTTTGGTACAGTTGTGTAGAATGGTAGGCTACTTCTGTCTGGCCCTTGGCGTTGGCGTTTAAACACTATGCTTGTGGGCTAGAACTTGTTTACGCTTGCTTGGTAACGTTCTTGACAACCAAAATAGTGGCCTTAGATTAGCCTGCTGTTGCGCATGCACATTGCAATGTTTTATTAATTTTTGGTTATTTATTTAATGACTTGAGTCACATGGATAATTTCCGAGTCGATTAATTTCTTGCAAGGACTCAAGTCAAGTCTTTTGACGGCATTTCCGAATCCAGTCGAGTCAGGGCCATTGCAGAGTCGAGCCAAAATAGCCCGTCGAGGTAATTTACTGAAGTCATTACAACTCTTCACACACACACACACACACACACACACACACACACAAAACTGAACATTAGAAAAATCTGCCCGTGACATTCAAATATTATGAATCGTTTAGATTGATAACCAGCCCATTCCAGTGGTGGCTGAGCTATCTCCCCAGTACCAATGACAAACTTACACACACAAAGATGAAGCCATTTATCTACACTGTCACTTAATATTTTCAATACTTGCATCAATATATACATTTACTCTCTCACCCCTACTTACACTCTCTTTTTCAATACTACAGCTGGCTTTACTCTTCTCTCTCACACACGTTGACCGATCTTAGCACACAGCAAGGCAGGCTGGTGCTGGTATCTACACAAAGCCATCTGCCGTTAATGCGTGATTGAAATCCCAGAAGAGCATTGCTGGCTACTGTTGAAGTGGCAGCAAGTAGGCCTGTATTAAAAAAATTGTCTGGGAAACTATACAAACGGAGTTAGGATGTCTGAATTAAAGGAGAGCGTTGGAAGGAAATGGAATGACTCATGTAGTGACCTATGTAGAAGAAGAAGGCAAATAAACATGGGCAGGTGGCCTATCGTTTTTTTATCCCAGTTTAGTTCGGCAATTTTTTTGCCATGTCGGAATTACAGCAGAAAAACGTCTTTGACCTTCAGCACCAGCACAATATGAAAGGGAATGACAAGGGATGAGGCTGAACAGTGTATCTGTGAGTCTTTTGGAAGAAACCTGCTGCAAATCTGCCAGACTTATCTAATCTGCTCTGAGTTTTATTTCAAAACAGCAATGAAACATGCTCACACATTCATACATTGACAAATACAATGTCGAGTCCTACTCTTCGCTATCAAGTTACACTAATGATATTTTTAATTGATAATTTTATGCTCCCTTATCTTGATTTCCTTCTTATTTCTATGTGTGTTACAGAAAGCAGACGATAGAGAGAAGAGACAAGAGGCTCACCGTTTCCATTTCGATGCCATGTGAGCTGTTCACTGAGGGAAGAAGTTGGTTTACTAGCAAAAGGTGAAAGGTTATATGCTAAAATAAATAACTCAATTTAATGTCTCTTGGAATCTATTTGTCTCCTTGTTTACTGCTTCTTTGTATGCCTATCTGTTCTTTGATACGCTCATGTCATTGGAAAAGAACATTGAGCTGTCTGTGGAGACGTTGATTCTCAGTTCTGTTCCAAACTTCTTAGCAACTGTCGGCGTCTGGACCAAACAGGCTGGCCAGACCTGTGTAGAATAGCTTGCTCTGTACTAATGGAGCGTTCACACTAGCAGCCAGAAGATTCTGTGTTCTTGTTACCTTACTAACATGAGCTCGTAACCAAATGTCTTCCCACTCTGGATAAAATAAAGGAACAGACAAAGTAGGCAAAATAACACTGACATCATTGGAGGCTTTTCTGGCCTAGATCATGTTACTTATCAAACTAAAACAAGCAAGACAAAAATCCTAGCTCAAGTAAATGACCAAGTAGAATGTGTAACGCTATCCAATTCACAATCAATCCTAAAGCATAAAGAAGCTGAAAATTATTTTATCATTTTCTCATCCGTGTCAGCAAAACCTTTAAGTACACTAAAGAATGTTTTGCGGAATGTTTTTAAGTGGAGATAACACAGTCTGGTCACGGCACACCATTGGTTGTGCGGTTAGCCAAAATTTGCATATGTTTATTACCAACTATTGCCTACTAGCCTACCGGCCCATCATGCACTGTGCACCTGTTTCCATTTAAATTCAATGGAAGTCTAATGTTGGAATCACGCCATCGCTGCTGGTGTGAACGCACTGTAGTATTGAACCCCTGGCTAATCTTGGTCTCAAGACAACATTGAATAGTTGAGCTGGCTTGGTCTATTATTATGGTCTGCTATTTGTATGTTCTTATCTCAAAAGGGGGTTAGTAGGGAGTCATCGTGGGCTTAACTGTTATGATTTTCAACATTCCATTAAACTGCTTCTCAACAGAGCATTCTTGGCTTTTTACCAATGGCTTATCAAACCTGTGGATTATGCTAATTACTTAACTACAATAGATTTTATTGATCTGCAAAGCAGTTTGTTCACTCCAATGAATTGTTTATAAGTCTGAAATAAATCTTAAAAATAATAAGCAATTAGAATGTAGACCTCTGAAACACCTTGTTTTGTAAATGTTCTTAGTAATTTAAAACATCAGTAGGTTGTATGAAATGTGCAAAATTGTTAGAATAACTCTTGCATTGCGGTCTTATTTGGGTCATGTAGAGAATGCTTGTAAACCATTCCATTCAGAAGTCTGAGGTTTCAATGAGTTAAGTGCAACTGTACAATAAGGTAATATTTTGAATTGCACTTCTAATCTATTTTTGCTGATAATGAGTGTCTGTGTCTAATTTATTATCTGTTTGACTGTTTAATCAGAGATCATTTGATTTTTGTTGATTTATTTTAAAGTTGAGAATAAAGATTTATCATGTTTACGAAAATGGTCTCAGTTGATATGCAAAATGTTTGATTTGATTGAAAATATTTGTAGGATATTCCTTATGCTGTTTGCAGATACTATAAGAGGAAAACCTTTTAACAGTGTTATGCAAACTATAAGAACTATCCTACCATAGCCCTCTCAAATGGGCTGTCAATTCAAAGGGAGGCGCTTGTGACAAGATGAAGTGTACTGCCTTGGCAAAACCAGAATAAAAAACTGCATCATAGCTGTGGTTTGAGTAAAATTATTTGAAATGAATATAACACTTGAACAATTTGTAATTTTCTTAAGCATCTGTTTTCAGGAAAACACTGTAAAATATTGTTCTAATTAAATTGCTTTATGCATGATCATCATTCAAAAGATGTTAGCCAAGCTCTTTACAATGAATTTCAAACACAGGCAAGAGAAAGAGAAAATATATTTTGGAAAGTGGCTGCTGACTTTACAGTTGACATACACTGACATATATTTTTAATCTGACATTGGAATGCAATATGCAATGCTGGTAGAGAGCGTATGTAACTGCATAGAACCCTTTGTGTATGTTGGCGGTCATTTTTTTTTTTTTTTTCGCCTAACCTGTGTAAATTCCCATGAGATGGATAGTCATACAAAGTTATAACTTTGCATGAGCATTGACACCCATATGTCCCATCCTGCCATACCAATTGACCCAAAGGGGGCACTCACTATACAAGGCAACCAAAAGTAAAAACTTGAAAAGGCCAAACCCCGCAGCCCGTGTCATATTTTGACCTAAATCTTGGTATACAGGGGCATGTCATCATGGGGAACAAATTTGCCTCTAGAACCTATAAAGCCCGCCCTGATGGCTTTTCTGCCATTTTGGATTCCGTAGTGATGTGCAATAATTAATGAACAAATCTTTTTGAACGAATCTTTAATGTGTCCAAATCAAACTATTATGTCAAATGAATCAAACTTTTACTGACTCATTAAATATTGCCGCTTCAGGGCTAAACAAAACCCGCCATGTTGTGCTTTTGTGTCAACATTCAATTTATATTATCACTCATGTGTCCAAGTCTGAACACATCATACACTGAGAAAACTTTTAGTCTCGAGGCGAGAGGCACTTCCTACTACGAAGTGGGATGTTTGCGATAGTTCAACTCTCATTCACGAAGTCATGTTCAGTCTGACTCTAATAGTTCGACTCTCCTATAGTTCGACTCTCCTACAGTCCGACTCTGATAGTTTGACTCTCTGATAGTATGACTCTGATAGTTCAGTCCGACTCCTTGTCTCTTGACTGTTTAGTACCCGAGATGTGGGGTAGTGATATTAGGCTACGGACCATGATGACTCAAAAATGGCCACCTCAAGAAGAAACAGGAAGTGTGCGTAGTGATGTGCAGTTCGACTCATTTGAATTGAAACTCATGCACCGACTGTGTGACCGCGATAGGGATACCAGGCCATTTTGACAACTCAAAATCGGCTACCGAGGAAAGCCTAGAAGAAACCTAGAAGTGTTTAGTCAAAGTCTACGTTATTTATTTCAGTTCAGTATAACTTATAGTTAAAGTTAAAGATTATGTGCATTAGTTGACACCCACCTTTTTGCCACATTTTGATAAACTGAATTTGCTAAATTATTGGCATGATAATGATGGAAGTTTGACATTAAGCATAATAGTTTTTACTTACATTTTCTCCATAAGGCTAAAATGTTAGGCTTCCTAAATAATCGAATTATATCCTGAAACGTAATAGACTTGGGATTTCAGCCTGAAACTAAGACTAATATTTGCAATATTTGCCCACAAATGACGCTAACTGAAGTGGTAAAAAAACTGATTTGAGGAAAAGACACAAATAGTTCGATTAATTTACCTGAACTGACTCGAATGAGTCGACCCATTAAAAAGAGTCGAACTGCATATCACTACTTGACCGTTTAACCCATCTTCACGAAAATTGGTACACAGCACATATTTGACTAGAAATCTTGAAGGAACATTCTGTACCTTAAACATCATGGACGCCATGGACCAATGAATTTGTTAATGGGTGTGTCCTCAAACTAAAAAGCTAATAAAACTCATGTAGCTATGGAGCAAAAAATTGCTAGGATCATTCATGACATGACAAAGGGTCAGCCAATCAAGCCATAACCATATTGCCCTTAACACACATATTTATATCTCATGACCTGTTTGTGTAAGTCATTAAACTTGATAGGCATGACCACATGGGTGAGTAAAGGCAACATGTGGAAAATAGTAGTTTGGTCGAAAGGGGGCGCTGTATCAACAACAAAATAATCTGGACAGGAGTGATAGGCTTAAGTGTTGACATCGAAAAGGAAAAGTCAAATGGCATTGCGAAGCCATTTGAATTTTGTCTCAAAAATGTGTGACACTCATTCAAAAATGGGGTGAAATTAAATGGCAAAGGAGAATACAGCTTTAGCTTTTGAATTGTGTTGCTTTAGCGTCATATTGGCAATGAAATGGCATGATCAATATCACATTGTGTTTTAGATATATTTCTGTCACAAATAATGCAGTGACAATTAGTAAATGAAATGCCAAAGTGAACATTGATTTGTCATTTAAGCATTTACTTTTTCATTTTCAATGTGTCAAGGTTATTGCGTACAGGAGATGTGAAAATAAGTCAAATGGACAATGCTTTTTCATTTTACATTTGGCATACATTGGCCGTACACCAACATGAAAATGAAAATACAAACACATCTTTGGCATTTGGATTGTAATTATGACCCAGATGATGCGCACATAACTTGCAACCAAAATTGCAATCCCATTATTGCTTTAGCATTTTCGAGTTTGACTTTCCATTTGAATTTTGGCCGCTACACACTTCCATTGCCCCAGAGACAAACACTGCTACTTCAGGGCTAGCTATTCCTGTTCGGTGGGCACAACTTTGCAACCAAATGACTGAACGAAGAAGTAACGTTTTAACTGCATACCCGCCTTCATGAGAGGATTGACATTCCATTTCCAATTTCATTTTGACCCCAAGAGAGCGTGGTGACATGTAAATGAAAATGCAACAGACTAGTAGCAGCGATTCACTTATGTAGCTCTGGTAGTTGACATCACAGTCTCAAAACACCACCATATTGGCAGGATAGCAAAGCAAATTACTGACTTTTGGGAATGATTCACCTGTAATAGTTTCATGAATGAGGTGGTTACTTTCAGACCAGCTAACACTACATACCGATTAGCCTACACAGTGTACCCGTTTCACGGGAACACAGTTTCGCTGGAGATCGTAACCGGTGGCAGACAAAATGAGTGCTAGAAACATTTGAGGTTAAAGCCCCTAATGAATGACCTATTTAGCGACACACCGGCACCATAGAACACACTCAACGCATGCAGTTAATGAGAACGGCTGTTTAATTGATTAAAAGTCCGGAAAATTTGAAGGTAGCCAGTCCCGTTGTATGACGCCAAATCTTCCCAATGGAAACACTGGCATGCACACTCTTGTACCTCATGCCACCCTTGCATAAGTCAGTGCCCCACTTGGGCCACCCCTGTTAAACAAGTCTGGACATGCCACTGGTGTCCGGACCACTTTAATTTTGCTGTCAGGGTAGAATAACATTCACTAGAGACTGACATATTGAATATGTGATGTTAGATAGCTACCGACTAGCTAGTAAACATGTAATGATTTGCTGACCTTGGCTTGATATCTAGATAGCAAGTCTCTAGATAGCCAATAATACTACAACAATTGTTTTGTGCATTGGGCAGCACCAGGATCAGGTTATATCACAATGCTTTTTGCCAGTATTGTCAGAAACAACCCAGGGTTCATTCAGGAATGTAATGTGCTTGTTGCGTGAATGGAGTTTTTGCTGTTTAAGTATGAAAGAGTAATGTTCATCACAGAACATCACACTCATAGTAAATGCAGTAATGAGAGACAGATGTATGCCACCAGGTTGGTCAAAGATGTCAGTTGATGTTATTGGCGATTAAAAAAAGCAATGTCTGATTGCAAAGACAGCAAAATGTCATAGTTTTCCTAGCTTGGTGTGTGTTGTCAACTACCGAAACATATTGGCATTCTTTTAAAAGCTGAATGGGCTGGAGATGATCCACTTGAAACATCCAGTTTCCTGACTTTTGTGCTGTAAACTGCTCTGATGGTATAGTTGGTTTATCATCATTATAAACTACAGTCGTTATATGTTGACCAAACAATTTATTTGTTTTACGATGGCCAGACAAGCATGCACCTGTCATTTATTGCCCCATTCGGACAGGATTATTATTATGGGGGGCCGTGGGAGAAAACAATTTAGCCACCCAGATAGCAAAATTAAACTGGGCCAGAAACGGACCAAATGTGCGCCAGCATTTGGCCCAGATTGGTAAAAAGGGTCCGCCCCAGTGTCTTTTTGCACAATGGTCCATATCCGGTGTGGCATTATCTACATTATGAACCTTAGACAGTTTTGTGCCAGAACTGGGCCAGATTAAAAAATTCAAGTCAATACGTCCCAAACCCGGCAGAGATCCATCCATCCATTAGCTATACCGCTTATCCTATGCAGGGTCGCAGGGGGGGCTGGAACCTATTCACAGGGCGAGAGGCAGGGTAAACCCTGGACAGATCGCCAGTCTATCACAGGGCTGACACACAGGGACAAACAACAACTCACACTCACATATACACCTACGGACAATTTAGAGTCACCAATTAACCTGCATGTTTTTGGACTGTGGGAGGAAACCGGAGTTCGCGGAGGAAACCCGCGCAAACACGGGGAGAACACGCAAACTCCACACGGAAAGGCCCTTGGGCCAGGTGGGGATTGAACCCAGGACCTTCTTGCTATGAGGCAACAGTGCTACCCACTGAGCCACCATGCTGCCCTGAACGTAGAATAAGTAAGTTAAAAAGCTGTGATATTTATACTAAACCAAATACAAAAAAACAATTCCTCCTTTACCCGACACGGCGTGTTAAGTATTGCACTTCGAAATTTGTGTGTGCACAACGTTTTCTCTGGAGGAGCGCATGAGCTTTCCATTCAATTTCATTTGGTGAGGAAATTATTTTAAGTTTTGTATATTGTATGAGCATTTCCAATTGAAAGATAATTATATCTTCAAAGTATATATATATATATATAGATTGCTAGTACCGGGTTGGACCCCCCTTTTGCAAGGTGCTGGAGACATTCCGCAGAGATTTTGGTCCATATTGACACGATAGCATCACTCAGTTGCTGCAGATTTGTCGGCTGCACGTCCATGATGCGAATCTTGCGTTCCACCACATCCCAAAGGTGTATTGGATTGAGATCTGGTGAATGTGGAGGCCATTTGAGTACAGTGAACTCATGTTCAAGAAACCAGTTTGAGATGATTTGAACTTTGTGACATGGCACGCTATCCTGCTGGAAGTAGCCATCAGAAGATGGGTACACTGGTCATACAGGGATGGTCAACAACCATACTCAGGTAGGCTGTGGCGTTTAAACGATGCTCAATAGGTACTAAGGGGCCCAAAGTATGCCAAGAAAATATCCCCCACACCATTACACCACCACCACCAGCCTGAACCATTGATACAAGACAGGATGGATCCATGCTTCATGTTGTTTACGCCAAATTCTGACCCTACCGTCCGAATGTTGCAGCAGAAATCGAGACTCATCAGACCAGGCAACATTTTTCCAAACTTCTATTGTCCAATTTGGGGGGGGGGCCCGTGCGAATTGTAGCCTCTGTTTCCTGTTCTTAGCTGACAGGAGTGGCACCCGGTGTGGTCTTCTGCTGCTGTAGCCCATCTGCTTCAAGGTTCGACGTGTTGTGCGTTCAGAGATGGTCTTCTGCATACCTTGGTTTTAACGAGTGGTTATTTGA
>JAVQIZ010163987.1:0-15371 GCA_036023535.2 Galaxias brevipinnis
ATTTTATATAATATTACACGCTATTTAGCATTTTAAACTACACACACACACACACACACACACATAATAATGAATTACTGGTAATGGAAAAAAAAGGCATTTTGAAAAAAACTGACCTAGAGAATCACCATAAGCAAGTTAAAGTGAAAGGTGAATGTGTAGCAGATCAATAATAAGGGATGTCTACCTTGTGAAGATCAAGGCCAGAGCAGTGAAATGACTAATAATCCAACCATCAGTAGAACATCTATTATGGAGTTCATAAGGTTCATTGTTCTGCAGCATTTGTGACCAAGAGTTTATCGTATGTGATACAGTGCACTTGCTAGGGCCTGTCTAGTCTGGACAAAGGAAATGTGTGTGTGTGTGTGTGTGTGTGTGTGTGTGTGTGTGTGAGAGAAGGTAGAATAAGAAATTCAATATACAAAGTTGATACACACCTGCCACATAAGCAGCTTATTCTTTGTCATAGCTCACTTATTTGAAATAATGTCTATCATCAGTCTTAGAATATTTTTCCTATTAGCTGTAGTGCAATTTTATAAGTTACACAACACATTTCTTTTTGTTGGAAGGAGGTGGGGAATTTCATAACAACTGTCAAGAACCTTAATTAAATTATATTGTGTTTCGGTGGAGATAGTCGGGCACATGGAAGATTAAAAGGAATCCGGGTATTCCCAGCATCGTAAAACCCCAAAAGAACACCGTTCTTAAAGGTTGCCAGGGACACGCATATAACGACGGCACCTTTCTCTCAAGGACAATCTTGGAACGAGCGCGGACATTCTTTGAATTCCTGCCCTCTTCCAGTAAACACCATAGTGGGGCTGGTCAGAGTGGGTTGTGGGTGTTTTCGCCCTGTCGCTCGCTCTCTTACCTAACGACGGGGCTGAGCAATGTGGCGAGGGCGTTTTTGTCTGGTGTTTGTCGACCGGCGGCTGGCTTTCGCGTGCGCCGCTCTCTGCACGCTGACCAACGCGGAACACAGCGCTGATGCTCAGAGACACCTGTGGACCACATGCTCTTCCTCTCTGTGCTGCTATCGCTTCCTCTCCATCTCATTCTGTGTGTGTGTGTGTGTGTGTGTGTGTGTGTGTGTGTGTGTCTTTCTACCTCTCTCATGCCACTCTCTCTTTCCATCATTTGTTTTTTCTCTCTCCCTCTCTGACTGTTAAGTCTCTAATCATTCCACAAAAAGAGCTTAAATAATGCTGTGGATGTCAGTGTTAACTCACTGCTTTACAGTGTGTAGAAAAGTCTCCCACACTGGCATTTACATTTCTGCACAGAGGGAGGGAGAGAGAGAGAGAGAGAGAGAGAGCGAAAAGAGAGAGAAAGAGAGGGAGAAAGAGAGAGTGTGAGAGAGCCCAGCTGTGAGGGAGATGTGGGGCGACTGCCATTGTGCTGTGTGTCTGGTGTGCCTCTGTGTTCCCTTTGCTTTTAGAAAGTGGTAAGGAACCAAAAGAAAGCTGTGGTTGGCTCAGCCTGTGCTCTACAACCTTCCAGCAGGCCATCTTGACAGAGGAGATTAAACTCGTTCCACCTCCCTCCCTCCCTCCCTCCCTGTCTCCCTGGTTGTCATTGTGGAGAAAGAATGAAGAGGGAAAAAAAAAACCCACATCCATTCAATTGAGTCTTTACTTGTCTCGTGACAGTGGCAAAGGCTCGCCATGGCCGCAGGGCTCGTCTACCTGAGGTTTTAATGGCAGGTAAGAGGGAAGTAGGCTTACCTGTCTGTGATGTGGCTGGCAGGCATGGTGCTAAATCACCTGGGTCTGGGGAGCTTAGCACGAAAAGCCCCCTCGCCACCGCAACCTATAAGTCCCAGAGGCACTGAGGTGGCAGCTTCGAGCGTACCACTGCAGCCTACAAGTCCCAGAGGCACTAAAGTGGCAGCCTCGAGCGTACTACTCCAGCCTACAAGTCCCAGAGGCACTGGGGTGGCTGCTTCGAGCGTGCTGCTGCTGAGTCTAAATTCCTGGCTTCAATAGTTAATATGGTACAAACTTGCACTATTCAACCCCCGGTCATCACACCCTCCTCCGTTTTCTCACGTGAAAGTGTAAAATTAACTCCAGTGAGTTTCGGTGTGAAATACATAGCTGGGGATGGTATATTTATTTGCTGGTTGCCATGCCAACGCCAGTGGTTCTGTAGCTTTTTTTTTTTTTTGGAGTGCTGTTGGGACTTCAGTGCAGCTGAACACACAGCAGGCCGGTGGTGCTCTGAGGTTGTTACGTGATGGCTTAAAGAGCTCAGGGCTGCAGGTAAAACAATGAGAGCACCAGTTTCAAAGCCTGTAGTTTGTTCTTGGAGCACTGTGCGCATCGCTGCGGTCTTTGATGCTGAACAGATTCTGATGCATTAAAACCAAGACTTGAACAGGGCATGTGACAAATAACATTTATCAGCTCATTGTAATGAAGTAATTTGTTATAATTATAATTCAAAGTAACAATAGCAGGGGATAATGTGTGTGCATTTACGATGCGAGAAAAGGTTTTTCAGCAGCTGAGCATATCAAGAGCTGTGAGTCTGTTGCATTACAGATAAGGAACTGCAATTCCAAACTGACCCCCTGTATTTTGACCTTTGATTAACACTGATATTGAATATTTACTTAAAATTCATAAAAGTGCAATTTTTTTTTTATCCAAACAACAAAAGAATGGTAAAAAAATCTAATCGAATGATAAAAAGCTGTAAATGAGAAATAGCAGAAGAAACGAATAGCTAACCCCCAATAAAAATGCTCCTCCCAGCTGGAGCACATGTGCGGCAGTCTCCCATTTCTCAATAAGGTGTCCAGTCCAGCCACTGTAAGGTAGCGCAGATTCAAGATGTTGGACTACAGGGGAGGAAATTGCTGAGCCAATTGAGTCTGGTCCCTCACATTTGTATTCTGGGGATGTATCTAGCAACCAGCACACTTAAGACCAAAGGTTATTTACCCTAGATGGGTGAAGGAATTTAAAGGCATTTTAAAGCATTATCCTGTTTAGGGGTAAAATCCATATTTTTCAACCATGTCATGACTGACTTAATGCCTTCTCTGCATCATCACACATGCTAACAGTAGTTTATAATAAAAATCAAGCAGGGGACATTGAGAAAGCACAAGAAAGAATCAGATTTGCTTGGATTTAAGTTCACCCCCTCACAGTAAAAAGAGAAACTCAAGATGTCTTGATGAATGCCATAGCCCTGCCACTGATAACAAGGAAAGGATTTTTTCTCTGTGAGCAGCTGCATTTGTTAGTGGCTGGATTTTGCTTTCTCTCAAACAAACTGTACTTCGGGAATGACTTTTCAATTGTGATGGCTTTGAAGACCAAAAATACACCAGGCTATGGGAACAAGCCGATAAAATAAAGCTATAAAATATGCTGCAGAAGAGACAAAGGGGAATATGTCTTTGTCTCATCTCTATGTGTTAGATAGTTTGTCCGGAGCTGACCCAGAACACGGAATGAATAAAGATAACTGGTCTTTGAGTGAGTGAGTGAGTGAGTGAGTGAGTGAGTGAGTGAGTGAGTGAGTGAGTGAGTGAGAAGCTGCTTGGTAGAGAATGATTTAGATAACTTTCTGGTGGTTCACAAAATGCACAAAGGACAATAGTGAAACACGTGAGCGAGGCTAAGGAGGCAACTTAAATAGACAAGGGAAGACACAGGTGAAATCAATGACGATGACACGACAGGTGAGGACAATCAGCTCGTCAGGGGGCAGGATCATGACAATATGACTATTAATCGCTGGTTGTTCATGTTCAATTCACAGAAAACTGTAAGAAAATGACCTTGAAAAGGATCTATTGTGTTTTTTAAATCCCATCTAGATTAACATATAAAAAAACACTTGCCTTCTAATATAGATATGAGATAGAGGCTGACATAATGTCCACTGCCGAGTGTAGGCAGGGGAACAGCAGGTCCTGACTTTCACACTATCACTTCAAGGTCACCACTATCCTGTCTATTGTTTTTCTGGAGGAAGAAGATTACAGCATGTTTATTTATTCGTCTCCATGGAGAGAGAAATGACACAGGATAAAACAACTCATTACACTGATCCAGGACAACATTTTAGCCTTCACTTGTTGCCAAATATGTCAATATGCTGCTTCCAACGTCAAGGGCAGGACTGACTGCTTTGCGTTTCCTTAGAGCTTCCCCCCGCACACACACACACACATGGACACGCACATGCACTCAAACACACACACACACATTTTTGGGATGAAAGTTGATAACGTGACCTAAATATACTGGACTTTCCTTACTAAGTGATACACAAAAAAAAAGTGGTTTGGTAAATTATAATCGCACTGGAAAATAAACAAAACTGGTCCTTGTTGTCATGGGAACATGAAATATTTGTGTTTGCTAAATTCCTACTTGATGTTGTGCAGGTTCGCCCTGCTTATTCCTCTGTCAGCATTACTGTGGTCACTCCAAGCACTCCAAGAACACTAATGACCTATTCCTACTCGTTGAATAATAAAAAAAAGGTCTTCCATTAACATTTAAAGTGGAGCGAATTGCATGGTATTATTTACAATGACAACATTCTTTGCATTGTGAAATAAGTTTATTGCATGCCTAATCACATTACAGTTAGCGATAAAATTCCAGAAAAGCTAAGCCGTTAAGTGTTCAACTGGTTTTCCATTCTCTGATAAGAAACCTCAGCCAAATTGATGTGGAGCAGGCTAGAAATATTCACATGCACTTTGTGTCACGCTTCCCGATCAAAGAGGGGGAACTCGACTGCCTTTGTGCAGTAAATCCTGTTGATATCCACACAAACATGACACTCTGGCTCCCAGCAAGGAGAGGTTGGGGTGTAAACCTTGCCTGAGACAGGAGACATTTCCATTCAGCAGTTGGCTTGTTCACAAGGGGGGCCAGGCAAAAGGCCCCATAAAGACTGATTATTTCCCATCCATCTCTGAGAGTGAGACCCCTTGGGAGAAAGGTGAAATTGGTTGGACGGCGCAAATAACGCGTGTATGTGTGTGTGTGGGTGGTGGCGGGGGGGTTGCTGTGGCAATGGTTACTCTGACAATCGCTTCCCCCAGAGGAGAACAGAGTTAAACAACCTGCAGGGAAGGCAAAAGTTTATGGCCCTTTTTGGAATGAAGTTGGTCCAAATCGGGAAGCGATGGCATGGGGAAGACCCAAAACAACCTTACTCTGGTTATATTATTTAGCATGAGCTGTTTTTCGACAGCTAATTTCAACTTTTTCGACCAAATCAATTACCCAATTGCATGAGATATCTTTTTTCCTCTGGCTCATAGGGAGGACAACAAAGCTGTTCTAACCAAAACACAGCTTTTTTACAAAAAACACTATCGTGGCTTTCAGCTGTTTTCACACTGCTGCTGCAGAGATGAGTGTCCACTGTTTTGATGTGTAGAGTGCATCCAAGAGGAGTCTGTTGACAGGAGTTTCCTGTTATGGGATACTTGCTGACGCTTCCTTGCAGCCACACCAGTACATCGTTAGCACCAGTAAGGGTGTGATTAAGCCCATGCCCATAAGCACACATCCTCACTGCTTCTCAAGAAATGTGGAAATGCTGCGGGGGTCATCCTCATTCGTCGTAGGTCAAGATATCGAAGAGACCATTTGTTTTCCTGCTGTGGTGATTCAGCATGTTTTTCTCTGGCTATCGAAGGACAGCAGAGACAGAGTTTGTGTTTGGTAATTGAGGCTGATGACGAAGATGTTATTTGTCCTGTCATTCTGTTGCTCCGATAGGATTGTAACTGCAACTCCGTAACAAACTCCACTTTATTTGACAAAAAAGCAACTATGTGTAAGCACAAAAGTGGTAAAGTGTGCAGTGACTACTTATATAGACTCGTTGTCAAACAAGGATCATCATCATCATCATCATCTTCATCTTCATGGTTATTAGCAGAAGAAGCAAAAAGACAGCTAAATGCATTACCAATGTTTCCCTATTTAAACGAACACCCACCGTAACCTTAAGTTGATGTTAAACTCGTACAGTAATCTACCCAGCTTCTCCCCCTCATGTAATTTGGCTGTGCCGTTAACCCGTGGACAATAGCCAAGTCCCACTCCTTTGACAGGACCCAGAATTACACACACAGGACATAATAGTGTTAGGTAATGTTCTCTTTGAGGACTTATTACAGTCATAAAATGGGGCTCTCATTAATTAGGACCTTTGCTTCGTGGTCGATCACATTCTATTGAACAGTTTCCAAAAGGAGGTTTCCATTGGATTAGTAAGGCTGTGTTCTGAAAGGTCAAACAGGCCAGATGCTTTCAGGAAAAACAGCTGCAAATCCAACCGGCTTGTGGAGGGGTCCTGGTCCTGGAAATTACTAAATGGGAAGCAAGCACTGGCAAGGGGCACTGATACAAAAAGGAACAAATCCGCATGGCAAACGCTGGTTTGTGGTTCAGCCTTTGTCTACTACTAAGTCGAGGGTGTCATTGCGAGTGAATCTTGTGCGTTTTTAGAGCGAGGCCATAAAAGCAGTTGCACAACACCAACACGAAGTAGGAATAGGATTGTTGTTGTTTTTTAAAGCGAACAAACAAATAATGTATTTAATGACCCCAGGATTTGCTTTTTCTAAACTGAATTTTCAAAGAACGTTTAGTAGCCCTCCACCCAGTGATCATAGTTAATGACTTCCTATGGGAATAAAACTCTGCTCATGCACAGAGAAGACGAAAAACAGAGAGAAAGGAAGGGAGGGAGAGAGAGAGAGGGGTGGAGAGAGAGAAAGGGAGAAAGAGAGAGAGAGGGAGAGGGACAGAGAGAGAGAGAGAGAGAGAGAGAGAGAGAGAGAGAGGGAGAGAGAGAAACTTACTTTTGGGATACTTTGCAGAACAATGTGTAGCTGATTTATCAAAAAACATTTAGCGACATGAAAAACCAATCATATGTATTGCATATTAAATTTAATTAATTACAGTTTAACCACAATGTTAAACGCACAAATGAAAATTGGAAGTTGAAAAATCCCTTGGAAATGCAAGTTGAGGCCGAGTTTAGGATCTACTTACTTGAGTATATTTCTTGAATATACTTGAATCTATTTCTATAGAAGGATCCAGTGAAGTAAAGTATGATTCAATTAAGCAGATGTTTCCTCTGAACCAAATAATATGACACAGAACAAGAAGATAAACTCTTTTTTGAGGTTGTTGGTCGGTTGACGGAGGATATCCAACGTCAAACCCTATCCTAAAGCTACTGATCCTCTGTCAGAACACACCCTTTGCTATTTTCTTGGCCTCAGCCCCATATACTGTACATCTGGATAAACGTCCCTGCTATCGTTCTGATCCCACTGGTGCATTCTTGTTTTGTGCCAGTAGCATTCATGTACGTGATTGACCTCTCTGAGTCTTACTGACCACAGAATTTGGACTCACCCAGAGGCCTGGTGACCCTGACTTGGCTGACCCATATTTGGAGCAGTGTGGGGATTTTGTTGGGAAGGAAGGGCGTGAAACACAATGGCGTTTGAGGACAGGCATGCTGGGGTTCATTTTTTTCACTCAAGTGAAATTAGATTTATATAACTAGTTTTTGTTGTGACACAGTGAAGGAAGTCAATTTAGATTTGAGTATATAATTATCAATATGATGTTGTTGATATAATGTGTAGCTTTTTCCGTTTGTAGAAATGATTGTGAAAGTCACTTTAGGACAAATTGGGTTAATGTTTAAGGAAGTTTGGACGCTGTAAATGATGAATGATCAGTTTGGCCATTTTGGCTTTCAGGAAAATATGACGCTAATACAAATAAATAGAAGTAATGTTAGCAGTCATTTTAGATTTCATAACTTTTAGATTTCATAACTTTCATAAGAACCTCCTGTTGTTACAGTGGCTCTCCCTCTTGTGCGTGTCAATAATAATTTCTCCTTTTCAAATGTTCCACTGATATTTAACTGAACATTTTGTGGCTGGGATAAAAATCTGTAAACAAAAAACCCAATGGGGCCAAATAAAAGTAATTTCTACTGTGCTTAGACATACCATGCAGGGGTCATATCTCTGCACAATTAGCCCACTGAACCAGGAAACAAATCCTGATACTTACATTTTCATCCTCCACATAAACACTCTAAATCCAGTCATATTTGCTCTAGGAAAATGTTTGGGTAGCAAATTAGTGCATTAATATTCTATGTTAAGCACAGTATGGTGAAATTTTGGTATTGTAGCAAAAGAAAAGAAAAGAAAAAAGAAATATACTTTCATTTCAGAAAGTTCATGGTCCACAGCCATAATTTATTTCAGAGGAGGATTGCTTCACCACGTAATCGCTACATCTCTACGGGGTCGCAACCTTGGAACTACTGTCTGTATCATCTCTACTGGGTTCAGTCCCCCCTCCCTGTGTCCCTCGTTGCCTAGCAACTACATCAACAGCGGGACTGATAACTGGCTGTTTTTGTCTGCAAGGGCCCAGGCTGAGAAACAGCATGAGTTACTAAACAAATCAACACTTATGGTTGCTATACTCCCAAGATTTTGCTGAAATAATATTCCGGGAAATTGGGGGGGGGGTGCTTTATATTTCCTGCAAGCAGGCAGTTGTGATTAAGCTGCTTTAATACAAGAAAAAATAGTTTGACATTAAAAGAAGTGTGATGAGTAGGACTATTTTTTTTTCCCCCAACATAGAGATTAAACAAGAAATTATCAAGTATTTGTGGAGCAACTCCCTTTTTTATTTAACAGCATAAAAAGACGATTAAGACAAAAAAGAATCGTCATCTTTAGTTGATTTAGTATGATTCTGTTTCATGAAATCAAATACAATCTACCATCCACAGAGTAACACCATTCCACATTGTGACCGTTATTAGAGACCAGAGTTCTGTAAAGCAGGCAAGGGCAGTAACAGAGAATTGATTTGTTTGGTGTGCGCTCCGGAAAGTTCCAAATTGTCCATACACTTATAAAAGCACTCAACAAAGTGAGCCCATATAAATAGAGTCACATCAGCTACAGGAATGTCATAATTCATTTGCCATGGATCACCAACTTCTGGGGACATAATGCAAAAAAAACGAAGTGCCCACGTTTTGGGTCAATCAAAGGATGTGGGTTTTATAGAGTCCCAGGAGCCCATCTGGAAGTCAAAGGAATGTTGTGATTCCAAAACGTGACTCACGGGCGTACAGGGATACTTCCTCCTGTCAGGCAGCAGAACATTCCGAGTGACGTCGGGCTGTTTCCATACACAGTGGGGCAGTAACCCTCTCCTCAGTCCGCCTGCCACCAACCATAAATGGGCTGGTGAGTATTTCATTGCTCTACCAGCCTCTAAATCAGCCATCACAGGGTTTCCCAAACTACTGGGTCAGGGGACACACGGACCCTGTGTGAAGTACTTTAAGTCATATTAAGTCCCGCGCATGTTTCTGAAAATATTGTTGATCCATGTGCCGTTATGTGTTTTGATTATTGGTCTATTTTAAATGTTTCTTCGTTTGTTTTGTTGAATGAAATGCCTTTCTAGCAGGGTACTGCTGGAAAACAGACATAGTCGGTTACCCCTATATGAACAAATACAATTAAATAATTTAAATAGATTCTTATGAGATGTAAGGGCGTAGTTCAATCAATCAACTTTTCATGAGAAAAGTCAAGGCAACAAAACTTTTAGTGGTGAAAAGAGCCTTCACGAACGACTATTCTAGGAAACATTAACTTTCCTCTCCTTTAAGATAACAAGAACTGTCTTGATAACAAACAAGCATAACCTAAATCTGTCATCCACTTTATGCGGAATCCAAAGATATTAATGAAAGGAGCCAAGAAGGAAAACACACAACCACAAATATGCACTCGTTCAATAGACAGTAGAGCGATTATCTTTGGACCTCTCTCAACAGCACTTTGTAAGATGGATTATGTCAACAAAAGCCATTCTCCCTCAAGTCAAATTGGCTTTGGCATCCATTCACATCTATAGATACGCATCGGGCTTCAACTCTTTTGTTGAAGAGGATTCTATAGGCATTTGTATCGGGGAGCTCCAATGCGCTGCTGCGCTTGCAGACTCATTTATGACATGATATAACACGAAGAGTCAGGAAGTTGCCCCCTGCACGGCGCAGCGCTGGGGCTCACAATGAGGGCGTCGTGAATGAACAGGTGGTCCGAGGAGCAGACGAGACCTCTACAGACTCACTCATGCACCTAATACCTGTTGAAAGGCGCTCGTCTGTTGCCCTGCCACATGGCATGCAGAGCTCACCAAGGAGCACTCTGGGGCCTCTGATCCCCGCATCAGCCAGCCAAGTCAGGCAGGAATAAATATCACCCAGACGAAAGCGACAAACCCTCACAAAACCCATCTGAAAATTTGAAAAACTCGACTGTCTATGATGATTTTTTTAACAATTAGCCTCAAATATTCAGACAGATTTTTTGACCTGAGGCCTCTTATAGAGTTACCGCTTCGCTAATAAGGGTTGATGGTGAACTGTGGGCTTATACCTGGCAACATACGACATAACACCTGAAGCAACAATTAATCCCAGGCTGGCTGGCTGGTGGTGATGGTGATGGCGACTGGGCAGGGCCAGGATGTGTCGAGGTGAAGGAGAGAGGCAAGCAACACCTGGAGGGACTAATAGGCGTAAGTGAGGAAAGAGCAGGCTATTTTGGATTGGTGTGTGTGTGTGTGTGTAGTGTGTGTGTGTGTGTGTGGTGTGTGTGACCGCTCCCGGGTCCTCAAACACGCCTACTCCCTCTCTCTGGAGCTCCTGAATGACAGACACTCATGTAATTGTGTGTTTCTTGATGCTGATGTCTGGGACAGTCATGGCTGTGCGTGTTTCTTGATGCTGATGTCTGGGACAGTCATGGCTGTGCGTGTTGGAACCAATCGTTTCCTTTTCCCCCCATCTCCCGCTTTTCACACACCTTCCTCTCTGTGTTTTTCTTTGCCATCCCTCTATCCCTGTCTTCTCCGGTATGTTTTCAGACGGACGAACCCAGTGGCCTTTGGAGAAGGGACTTTATGTGGGATATTTGAGGAGAGAGTAGTTTTCATTTTAAACTCAAGTTTTTTTTTGTTTTTTTTTTACTTTTAATGCCAAACCTTCATGGAAAAAAAAATCTATGTGTCCGATTCCCTCTGACAGGTCTGTATGATGAGTGTGTCAGAACGCCACTGGTGGAAAACACCGGTGATATGAGCTCAAAACGGTTAGGACACTCGTTGACGCCCGTCGGACAAGGAGCGGCATTGTGCTCGGTCTGGTCTCGTTGAGTGATTTGGAAAGACCGTTGGAGTGATTTCTGTCCGTCAGGGCAGCAGTTGGAATAGGGGAAGGCCCCTTGGAAACGTCTCCAGATATATTTTTTCTACAGCTCAAAGTAACGTGGGGAATGTGGGTGTGGCAGGTGTACTTTCTGTTTTTCCAAATAAGGCCGGCTGATGGCTGTTTATTGCTGCTCGGGTCACAACAGTTTGTGTATGTTTGCAGAGGGAATGTGTGCCTGGTGTAAGAACCACAGACCCCTGTTTAGAAAAGCCCAACAATATACAGTATCTGTAATATATTTTTAATGAAATTGTGTGTGTGTGCGTGTGTAAACATTAATACAGCAGTCTTAATATGTGTGTGTTTGTGTGTGTTTGTGTGTGTTCAAGGCTGCTATCTGAACAAACAGAAGCAGGAAACCCAGCAGGAAGTGTCAGTGTTGGAGCATCTTGTTGTTCACTATCGCTTCGTCTTAACAGGAACAAGCTCTGTGCATGTCTGATTACACACTGCACCAATTATGTAATCAAGTGTCAGCAAAAACAACAACGTTAAGGATGTGCAAGTTTAATTATTTCCTTTAACCTTTTAAATTACCTAGTTTCCCATGTAACCCGTGGGCGTATTTGAGACATCAAATAAATGTAAAGTGCTTGTTGCAGTCTTGGGATTTTCACTGGAAGTTAAACATTTGGGAAACCATTATGTACACTCATCACATTTTTGGATGAAAATGCTTTTGTTGACGCAGAAATGGAATTGGCAGTTAAACTCTTAGCACCAATTACCAGATGACTCAGACGACTGATTCGTCTGATTATGGGAAGCGCGTTCCTTTGTCTCTGAAATCCCATGAAAGGAAGCTAATAAACCATGCCCGTCTAATTGTCCCTCTTTGAGACAAAGTGATGAGTGTATTTTCGCTAGAAAAATGAAGAAATCTTCGTCACAGGAGTGACCTGGGCCGCAACACGTTTTGTTTTTTTCTCCTTTGTGCCGTAGGTTGTTAGTCTCACTCTGACACAGTGACACCTCGGATGGACTTTACTGTTATTTACTTTTTTTATGAGTTTTAAGTAGATCCAATCTGCATCGATATTCTCTATTCATAAAAAAACTAAAATAATAATGAAGCAGTTGTAATACGTGATAGCATGGTTATACTTTGATCCCCTTGCAGCCGGTTTTAAGTAGAGATCACACAGGAGTTTGGATCTGGGACATAACAGAAGGCCATAGTTTGGCTCTGTGCCCGGCTACACGGGGGTTCTCATTGGCTAGCTCCCTCCCTCCTCTCCCCCTCCCCCTCCCCCCCTCCTCCCTCCCTCTGAGAGGTTTTGTTTGGGTGATTTGTTCTAGTCAGCGGGAGCTAGGTGGGGGGTAATGACCACAAGTGTGCGGTTTGGGTTTCGGGGGCGGGAGGGGGGCAAAGTGTCACTCAGCTGGACCGTGCGTTAGACAACAACAAACACACACGTCCACAGCTTAGTGTATAATCCCAGGGACTGGTCTCATTGTGTTTATCCCTCGCCAATTAAACGGTAAGAACCACCTGCAGGTTTTGGCAGGTTCAATTCAGTGCACTGTTAGTTTTCTGTGTCTGTTGAAGAGTTTTACCTATTTGGGTCTACAGAGGTCAATCTCAGATTTATTTTTTGTGTGGGGGTGAGGGGGTAATGAGGTCCCTGGTGGTCATGTGATGTTAATGTTCTTGTAACAAGGAAATACCAGCACATGGTTGGAAAGAAGCATGCGCATGTAGAGCTGAACCACCACCAGCACAGGGCACACTACAAGGACATTCCCTAACTAGATTCTATAGTTCAGTACAATGTCAATGGGATCTTATCCTGGTTAAAGAAAGGTTTATTAACAATAATAATAATAATAATAATAAGACCCACATTCAGTACAAATTAAGCATTTTCGTATCCTTGTCCTGGTTCTGGGAGTTTGTCAAAAGCATTTGAATTTAGGAACTATGAACATTTTGGATGTCTAATTTGTCCCCAATTACATTTAATGGAACTTCCCAGGGAAAATGATTTTGATAAGGATTAAAAAAATATTTGGACAAAATTAATAGTTTTTTTTTTTTTACCCACAACAAACGCCTTTGTTATCTGTGCTGATCCCACAAGGGACCATTCTTTGCCTCGGTATGCCCTGGCAAAGCCTCCGTCTCCCCGTTCGGTGAACGCGCAGGGAAGGGCATAGTGTTCCAGCCCATTAGTTAAAGCTTACAGCACCTGGGGACCACCAGGCAACGGCATGGGCAAAGTGCTCCAAGCGAAACCACAGGCATGCATGGATACCCACTCATGGGGACTGGGGGGGAAATTCCTCTGGAACACTCACTCACACGCAAACATTTACACGCAAGTGCTTACAAACAAAATGTACAAACACACACAAACGCGTGCATGCACACACACACACATGTACACAAGCACGCACAGGCCTGTTGAAGCTGGGCTGACCACAGACTGTGCTTACGTCTGTAATTTTCTCTGTCTGTGGCAGACATATCAGCTGTCAGTCTATTGTTTCAAAAGTGTGTTTATTTATGTTGTGATACTGTTGTTTTTTCTTGTAGTGCCAATATGATGAAATCTTGAGACACAATCCAATTTACAAGTAGTACACTGCTCCAGCTGGCAATTTCAGAATCCCCAAGCTGTTAAATAATCCATGGCAGCAACGAAAAAAAAAAACAAATCTTCAGACAGGGCAAAGTACACAACAAACCGCTATAATCCAACCATTCCTTTTGCCATGACTTGCTCTGAAGCAGTAAATAAAACTGCTGATCATAGGCTTCCTCCTAACAGCTCTGGACAGCCATCCTTTCCAGGGTACACCGAATTGATGGCAGCTCCAGGGCAGAGAGAGGTGCTGTGTGTGATAGGACCTGTCTGGACGTAAAACATTCACATCTGAGTAGAGTTGGACATATAGGGCATTGAAAATTCATGCAACGGGCCATAGAAAAGGTACTGTACTCGTGCACATAATTCACTTGGCAGACCTGGAGAGGGACTTGCAGCAGGTTCACCTAGCAGGCATTCCAACTCAGTGGAGTTATCTGGGGATGTGTGTGTATGTCTGTTTGTGGTCTTGGAGAGGATAACGTGTTGATAGAACACGTTTGACGGTTGACCTGATCCTACACTTTAGCTTTACATTACATTACTTTACATGACATCGCATTACTTTAAATTACTTTATGTCGCATCACATTACTTTATATTACTTTACATTACTTTATGTCACATCACATTACTTTACATTACTTTACATTACATTACATTACTTTACATGACATCACATTACTTTACATTACTTTACATTACATTACGATCCTTCAGCAGGCGTTTTTATCCAAAACTTTTTACAATGAAATTACAGGGAGTCCCCCTGGATCAACAAAAAAAATAAGGAACTAAGGGTTGAGTGCCTTGCTCAAGGGCACATTAGTGGTGGTGTTCCTAAGTGTGCTTGTACTCGTGCCCTTCTGGTCACCAAATAGCAGGTCTACCCCACTGGGCCACCACTATCCTACCAAGTGGAAGCAGTTGCTTAGTGACTGGAATGCCTGCTACGATTCCTTTCAAACATCTCTTCTGGTTCTTGTTGTTGTTCTCATCAAGTTCCCCACAACTTTTTTTCACGGTGTCTGTTTAAACACGGTTCCAAACTGTGCGTCACCGACGGGCTGTGAGCATTGGCTCTTAGCAACAACAGATGCGTTGCCGTGTCCGTGTCAGGCCTGTGCGTTCTTGTGTCATAGACGGCCGGGGCGCTAACACAATGGGAACAGCACACGCACAAGCACACATGAACGAACGCACTTACGCATGTACAAACACACTCGGAGATTGGATGTCTAGTGACGCACTCTCAGGAGGGAAATCCTACGAAGAGAGGGGGGTCAAAGGTACAAAGGTCAGGGGCTAGAACTCTGTGTAGGGCCTAGAACAGCTCTGGAGGACAGTAATGATATAGGGATGTTCTACAGCTAACTACAGCCCACACTGCTGTGTGTCATCAGTGTTTATCTGTGTGTGTCTGTGTGTGTGTGTGTG
>JAVQIZ010164023.1:0-10971 GCA_036023535.2 Galaxias brevipinnis
GGTCCGCCCCACCGGGCTGAATCCCCCCCTTTCTCGGCCACACCCCTCCCCCTTTCCCCCTTTCTCCTCCCATTTTTGGTCCTCACCCCCCCCCCCCCCACACACACACACACACACACCTCACCATTTCATTGTTCATCCGCCCATTTCTCTTCCACCCTCCCTCACCCTTTCACCCTTCCTCCTTTCAATACCCCCCACCCTCCTCTTCCAGATCTCCAAGACGGTCAAGGAGTGCATTGAATACGTAGAAGCTTTGTCCCCTGAAGACCCACTGATCAAGGGAGTCTCTGACGACAACAACCCCTATTAAGAGAAGGGGGCTGCATCGTCACCTAATCTCAGCCCGGAGCCTCTGGTCCACCCCTGGAAGGCAAATTCACCGCACCCAAACCCAGCTTGTGGAACCTGTGGTACCAGGTCCCATGTAATAATAGGCTTTCAATAAAACATGTCTGGTTTTGAGATGTCTGTCTGCATCTTCTAAGTCGATTCTTTGAGTGGAGACATTTTCTTCAAATCATGATATTGCCTAAATGTCTTTCTCTTTCTGTTTTGTTTTTTTTTGCCAGATCTCAGTACACATATTTTTTATTATTTCCGTTTTCACAGTTTACAGAAATGGACAAAAAAAATGTACATACATAGAATGTAATATACTGTACTGTCCACTAGATGACAGTGTATACTTACAAAGAAATTTGCTGTTTTAAAATCGCACATGCATAATGATATAGGCTATCATTCCCTCATAATATTTAAGGTGAAATTCTTTAGGAATTTCCTATAGGATACGATCTGTCTTTTCTTTGTCTTTCTTTGGTTAGACAGGAAAGACAAATCCCTACTTTGCGTCTGATGTAGATTGTTTATGTTCAAAACAACCCAAACCCTCTATGACCTCAGCGTCCAGTATGATTACTGCTACACAGACCGACCAGTGAGACCAAAGTTTACTTTGGTACATGTTACAAATCTAACTACAACAGGCAGAAACTGGCAGCACTGGCTATTAAGGTCGACGCCTTTCTATAAAGATGACCCTTATAGGATTCACCTTCATGAAATCAATGGTTGTTCACAAATCAGCATACTATAGGGTAAAAATGTTTGATTATTTCTGTAGGTGATTCATCCGTCATGGGATTGTGCCATGAGAATGTACTTTTGTCCTATAGGAGTTTGCATAGCTGTTCGATTCAAAAAGGTTACGCAAAGTGAAGGCAAGTTTGCATGTTTATTCTCCATGCAAACTGCATTCGTTCTATGTTTTTATTCATTGTTATAAATGTGTATGGGCCTACGCTGAGTATTGGTTAGGCCCATACACAACCCATCTTTTAACAGACTGTGCCATAGTGGGTATAGCCTTTGAGCCTCAAAGCCTTCATTGATTCAATAACCCCTTGAAGGCCTTAAATAACCATCCCCAGACTCAAATTCTCACAGAATAATTCAGATTCCCTTAGGGTTCGAAAAAACGAGTACGGTATTTTAGGGTAGCCGCCTACTCCGATATGGACAATCGGCCTCTTTGTACACTCGGTTTATGCCAGCTAGTGAAAGAGCACCTGAAAGTAGTTCCCCAACAGAGTGAAAGGGCGAATGGCAAAGACACGGGAAAGCCCACAAGTCTTCAGATCACTGCAACTGAGAATAGACAACTACTGTTTGTATTGGAACCTTTGTAAACGTCCTCTGGTATTTTACTGTTACGTTGAAATTAGGGAGAGAGTTTTGGGCCATCGCGGGAGAAAGTTGAGGCGAGTTTGTTGACGCATTTGCCCCGGACCTATAATCTTCAACCTTGGATATAAACGAAAATTTCCTCAGCAATGTGCACAGTAGCGGAACATATGCATTCGTGTTTATCCACGAGCAATGTTTTAGAGAAGTCACTGGTACAACGGATGTTTTACTGTCTGTGGAAAATCATTCGGTGGAATTAAAGTCTTGTCATGTGTGCAAGTGACCCGAAGATGCAGAACAGCACAACTCAACCAATCACAGACATCTCTGCGTGCAGTTCATCAGAGGTAGGCTAATAAAAACAACTTTTTTAATATATTTCTTTCTACTAAAAAGTGCGTTTTAAGCGCGTGCCATCCGTTTTTTTGAACGCTGAACCAACGAACTCAATGAGTCTGATTAAAGCGGAGAAGAGCCAAACACATCAGATATTTCCTTTAATCTCATTTCCTCTCAGTCACTGTACAATTGTTACAGGTGTGCAAGCTGCTTCGCCAATCAGGGAGCAAGTCAAGATAACGTTAGACCACTTAACATGCTTTATTTCAGCATTCAAAATAATTAAAAACATCTCAAATTATTATACACATACAAAATAGGTACATATCCTCATGTTTTTATCTCCCATGAAAGTGTGTCTGTTTGCTTTTTCATTTTCTGACTGCTTTTAGTAATTCAATTTCTTTAATTGTCTCGATATTTTCATTAAACTGACAAGTAAACACAAAACCGTAGATTTGTTTGCGTGAAAGAGGGGAAGCTATGCCAGTGGCTACTCCTGAAAGTAATAACTAGGGCAACAGGAAAGTAATGGGTGGGGTGGGAGGGTAAAATCTAAAAACAAATAAAGCACAACAACCAAAAAGTGTTTTTACAACAAGAGACTCGTCAAACAAATCCAGCAGCTAAATCTCCACGAGACGAGACTGTGTTGTTTACAGCTAACAGTTATCCTCTAAACTAGAGAGGTCTTCAACTCCGAGGCTTGAAAAAAAAACAGATGTTCCGACAGCAAGATCGCACCTCTCATATGTAGCACCTTAAGACCCAGCAGGTAAGAACGACAACAACCTTATAACACAATACCATTGTCTCCCTTGCTAGCTAGGACCTTAATGAAGAATAGCACCTGTTTAACCTTGCAAGATTAGCCTACCCCCATCGACCCTGCAGCTCAACTTTAGACGCCATAGGCATAAGGAATTAATTTCCTTTTTTGTTCTTTTGAGGTAGCCATACAATTGAAAGAAAGAGGTGTCAACCAACCGTTGTGTTTCTGCTGCGTTTTTTTAATGGAATGCCTTTAAAAAAGGAAAAAGTGGGGAGAACATTGAAGGGACCATGCACGACATCATGTTGCTAGGGTTACGACAACAACAACACGCGGAACTGTCAGTTTGACCTTTTATTCATCAACACCTGAACGCGGTACAAAGCATTGGGTTTTTTCTCTTTGTGTTTTCATAGTCCATTCCTTCCTTCCTTCCTTTCGCAGTAGGAGAAAAAGTCACCTGTTTTCTGTAAAGTTGGTAGATTTAAGTGAACTCCAGAGAGAAAAAGGGAGGGGGAAGTGAGGAGGATGCATGGGGGGCGGTTGATCTTACACTTTACAAGCATATATTATTTTCTTGTTGCCGTGGAAACGAATGTCTTCTAAGCAATCCTTGGAGTCGGTGTTGTTGGTGGTAAAAAAAAATAAAAAACAAAAACAAAACAAAAAGTAGTGGTCCTGAAAAAATATTCAGCTGGACAACACATCACCACAGTCTTGTCAAGTGCAGGTTTTAGCCGAACGGACCATTTGATAGGCCAATGAAAGCTCTAGAACGGACCATTTGATAGGCCAATGAAAACTCTAGAAGGAGGGTCGAGTTGAAAAAAAAAAAGAAAAAATGCATAGAAAAAGGTTTTTGTTTCTTGAGAGAGGAGATGACTGCTAGAAAAAAAACACACATACACACACAAACAATTTCAAGTCCAGATTTCTCTTTTTTACACGAAGCAGACTGGGCCAACTTCAATGCCAAACTCCTGGTTGGGTGCACCGACGTCCATGGGAGCGATGTCAATGATAGGCAGGCGAGATGTCTTCGTTGTCTTGTAGTCAATGACTGTCTTGCCCCATGAGCCAGTGTGCGACTGAGAGGAAGAGGAGGAGGAGGAGGAAGAAGAGGCGGGTCATAATCAATAGACAACAGGGATGTCATTTTCAGAGAACACTCCGCCCTCTATGGGTTGGAGCTCACATGACATGTAGTCAGGATTAATTAATATTAATCACTTGCTGCATTTTCATTGTGACTTATTAATAAGACATTTTATACATATGACTGAATGTAAATTTTGATTTCCTGCCGAGCGCGTGTGTGTGTGTGTGTGTTCCTCACCGTGCAGCTGTCCTCGGCCACGCTGTAGGTGAAGCGGCTGTTGCCCTCGGCTCTGATCTCGATCTCGTTGGAGCCCTGGAGCAGCAGGGCCTTCTTCAGGTTGCCCGCCGAGGCGTCCATGTAGGCCACACTGTTCTTACAGTGGTAGGTGATGTTCTGGCTGGCCTCCGTCGACATCAGGCGCAGGAAGGTCAGCTGGATGTTAACGTCTGCGGACTGGGAGCCCTCGCTGCCGTACTCGAACTGGAGAGAGAGAGAGGGAGGGAGGGAGGGAGGGTTAGGGAGTTAGAAATAAGAGTTGCTAATACCTGTTGCTACAGCAGAATGTCCGTCTAGTCAGGATGTTTCATATTTGCATGTTGTTTACTTGGACTGAAATATTATTTTGTCGTACTTTTGAATCAATGCATGTTATTGGCTGGACAGAGGGTGGGTATTTACTGATTGGTTGGTACAGAGGGTGGTTATGTTACTGATTGGTTGGTACAGAGTGTGATCCTGTACCACTGATTGGCTGGTCAGAGGGTGGATATGTCACTGATTGGCTGGTCAGAGGGTGGATATGTCACTGATTGGCTGGTCAGAGGGTGGATATATCACTGATTGGCTGGCCAGAGGGTGGGTATGTCACTGATTGGCTGGTCAGAGGGTGGGTATGTCACTGATTGGCTGGTCAGAGGGTGGATATGTCACTGATTGGCTGGTCAGAGGGTGGATATGTCACTGATTGGCTGGCCAGAGGGTGGGTATGTCACTGATTGGCTGGTCAGAGGGTGGATATGTCACTGATTGGCTGGTCAGAGGGTGGATATGTCACTGATTGGCTGGTCAGAGCGCGGATATGTCACTGATTGGCTGGTCAGAGGGTGGATATGTCACTGATTGGCTGGTCAGAGCGTGGATATGGAGCCTCACCTGGAAGCCGTCGGTCATGGCCTCTCCGAACCACACGTGCTTCTTCTCCTTGATGTTCTTGCTGCTGTACCAGCTCTTCCTGGGGATCTGGGCCTGGGACGGGGACACACACGTCTCCCCAGTCTCCATGTTGCAGAATACCTTGATGGCGTCCTGAGTGCAGCCCTGGTCAGGGTCAATCCAGTACTCGCCTTCGAGGGAGAGAGAGATGAGAGGAGGGGAAAAGAAGGGGAGAGAAGAGAGAGAGAGAAAGATTGAAGTGGAGACAGGAAATGGAGTAAAGGAGGAAAAAATACAAATTTAATTTATATTTCTCTATTGATTTTCTATTTATAGTTACCTTACGTATACCTTACTTACATATACGGATGCAGAGCTATTGCTAGTTAGTGGCTCCATGTTCACCTGAATGTGATCCTTCTAGTGATGAGCAGATCGACTCTTTGGAATGAGTCGATTCATTCGAGTCAGCTCATGTAAATGAATCAAACTGTTTCAAACTATTTGAGCCTTTCCTCAAATGAAGTTCTTTTTACCACTTCAGTCGTTTATCTTTTGGTGTTTGTTTTGGTAATTTGTTTGGTTAAAAATATTCTAAATATGACTCTTAGTTTTAGACTGAAGCCTGAGGTCTACTAGGTTTTAAGGATGCCATTTGATGATTTTGGTGGCCACTCACCGCTCTTCCAGTCTGGGTGGCACATCTTGAGGTCGCGGCAGGTTCTGGCGGGGTTCTTGCGGGTTCCATCGGGGCTGCGGATGTTCTCGATCTGCTGGCTCAGGCTCTTCAGGGTGGTGTCCACCTCCAGGTCCCGGTCGCGCATCACGTTGGCGTCGTCGGCACGGAACATACGGAAGGGATCGGGGGCCTTCTCCTGGGGCTGGGCGATGAAGCCCATGTCGAATCCACCGCCGGGGGGGCCGGGGGGGCCTGGGAGGCCCGGGGGTCCAGGGGGTCCCTGCAGGAAAAGAGATGGATGATTAGGGGACGTATTAATGTAATGCATCAATGTAGGATTGATTGATTGATTAGGGGACGTATTAATGTAATGTATCAATGTAGGATTGACTGGTTGATTAGGGGACGTATTAATGCAACGTATCAATGTAGGATTGATTGATTGATTAGGGGACGTATTAATGCAATGTATCAATGTAGGATTGATTGATTGATTAGGGGACGTATCAATGCAATATATCAATGTAGGACTGATTTATTGATTAGGGGACGTATCAATGCAATGTATCAATGTAGGACTCACTGATTGATTAGGGAATGTATTAATGCAATGTATCAATGTAGGATTGATTGATTGATTGATTAGGGGACGTATCAATGCAATATATCGATGTAGGACTGATTGATTGATTAGGGAATGTATTAATGCAATGTATCAATGTAGGACTGATTGATTGATTAGGGGACGTATTAATGCAACAGGGTTTGCCCCCAGTAACTTTAGAGACTAAATGTGGACTGCAGCCCATAAAATGAGCAGTTCAAGAGAAGGCAGTGGATCAGAGGTAGCTTTAGCGGGATTAGAGGTAGTTTTAGCGGGATTAGAGGTAGCTTTAGCCGGATTAGAGGTAGCTTTAGCGGGATTAGAGGTAGCTTTAGCGGGATCAGAGGTAGCTTTAGCGGGATCAGAGGTAGCTTTAGCAGGATTAGAGGTAGCTTTAGCAGGATTAGAGGTAGCTTTAGCGGGTCCACTTACAGCAGGTCCAACCTCGCCGTTGCGACCGCGGGGTCCTGGGGGTCCGGTGGGTCCGGGCAGACCGAGCATTCCGTCCTTACCAGCGGCCCCAGCAGATCCAGAAGGTCCCTGATTGGAGGAGGGGAGAACCGGGTCAGAACCATAAACAGGAAGGGTTCTGGGTGCTCTGGGTTGTAAGTGTATACAAGGCAATAGTGGCCTATTCTAAAGCCTGAGACTAACTGAGTGTAGATTTGTTTTTTATTTGTTGTGTTTGTTTGTAGTGAGGGTTGAACTTACTCTTGGTCCAGCAGGTCCGGAAGAGCCAGCTGGTCCTTGTTCTCCACTGTGTCCCTAGAGGTCACACACAGCAGAGGTCAGAGGTCATATATGGATGTCAGTAGTTCTCAGATATGAACTTGTGTTATTTCACATAGTTTCAACTTACAGATGATTGTGTGACTAATAAGAGATCATCAGAGCTGAGACGTAACAGCTTGTTTCACCTTATGGCTCTTATATTAACAACACTTTGACTTTATGACTGAAAAACACCAAACTGTGTATGTGTGTGTGTGTGTGTGTGTGGGTGTGTGTGCGCTCACAGAGGGTCCGGGGGGTCCCTGCATGCCGGTGAATCCTCTGTGTCCCTTCATGCCTCTCTCTCCAGCCTCTCCAGCCTCTCCCTTGTCTCCACGAGCTCCAGCAGGTCCCTGTCAATCAAAACCAATGGAGAGGTGTCTCTCTTTCCTTTGGGACGAGGGTGCAGGTGGAGGACACAGCTCGTAGTGTTGATAGTATGTTTTCTATGCAGTGAGTTGATAGCTTTAGAGTGGGTGGTGTTTGCAGGAGGGATGGGAGGTACTTACAGCAGGGCCACGGGGACCACCAGGGCCAGCAATACCAGCGGGGCCAGCAGGGCCCTAGAGAGAGAGAGAGAGAGAGAGAGAGAGAGAGAGAGAGAGAAATAAAGAAGAGAGAGAGAACAAGAGAGAGAGAAATAAAGGAGCGAGAGAGAGAGAGAAATAAAGAAAGAGAAATTAAGAAGAGAGAGAGAAAGAGAGACATGATATAAATATTGATTTGAGGTTTACTGATATTATAACCTCACGTCATATCTTAAACTAATCAATAGATCCTGTTCAAGGAGGGTGTGATATGTTATAAATACCGACTATAATTTTTACTGATATTGCCACATCACGTCATATGTTAAACTAATCAGTAGGCAGTGTAGATCCTGTCACTCACAGACTCTCCACGGTCACCAGACTTTCCAGCGGGTCCAACAGGGCCGGGTGCACCATGGGGCCCTGGGGCTCCAGAAGCTCCAGATGGGCCAGACTCACCACGGTCTCCCTACAGGGGGCAGCAGAGAGCAACCAAACACACACATCAGCTTCTCTCTCTCTCTTCCTCACAAACACACACTGTTGCGTCCTCTGGAACAGCAGTGTTTAGTGTTGGATTTTGTTGCTTATGGTATGACCATCTGAATGTGATGATGCCATGATGGAACCAGGAAGTGTCATCCTGCAAAATGACTCGGCGTTTTTGTGTAGTTCTGTTAAGGATGACACGTGCTTATGAGCAAAATGACTCTGCGTTTTTGTGTAGTGCTGTTGTCTGTTGAGGATGACACGTGCGCATGTGTAACCACCAGGGTCAGTGTCAGTCGGACTAAGCTCTACGTGGCGTAGCTATGAGAACGTGGCGTAGTGGTGCTCACCTTGGGACCAGCGGCTCCATCGCGACCGGCAGATCCCTCGTTACCAGGGGAACCCTGAGAGAGGAAGAGGAGAAAGGTGATTAGTGAAGGACGGGTGGAGAATGAAAGAAAACACATTCAAATCACAAATTAATAAAAGGTTCATTTTGTTTGTGGTTTTTCAATCACGCTCTTTCTTTTTTAGGGGAATTAGGAGATAGAAATGCAGGGATCGTGTTTCTTTGAGAACTCCTTTTGACCATTGAGAGTTATGGCACATGCTGAAGTGGGCGGGTGAGAGATTATTCAACGAGCCAATCAGAGAGGTGTTTACGAGACAGACCAGGAAGTGGCTTGAATCCTAACTGACCAATCAGAGAGAGAGACAGGTCCTTACCTCACGTCCAGCCTCACCAGGGGCTCCAGCCAGTCCAGAGGGGCCCATTGGGCCTGGGGGACCACGCTCACCACTAGGGCCTCCAGGTCCTGACTTGCCAACCTCTCCCTGTGGAGCAAACACACACACACATTAACACACACACACACACACACATTAACACACTCTATTGGCATTTTCAACTCACTCTGTCATTCTTACAGTTGTGTACCAGTACTGTTGCATGATGTATTTAGTAGTTCTATAATCATGTACAATTGAACTATTGGACTGGGGCTAATATAGTACTAATATTGTCCGTTTATCGAACATAATATATTTATATTTATCAAATAACAGCCTTATTATGGTATTAAGACATTCATAGCTGTAATACTCATACATGTGTTCAGTGTAGTTCACCTTTCAAGCTGAACTAAATACAGCCCTTGGATCATCTGTAGTGGGCCATCATGATTACTAACCGTCAAAATCAATACTGCTGTGAGGCCAGTACATACCGATGGTCCTGGGAGTCCAGGGAATCCACGCTCTCCTCTCTGTCCAGGGAGACCCACGATACCGCGAGCTCCAGCGATACCTGAGGGGCCGGGAATACCAGAGGAGCCCTGTAGAGGGAGACAGAGAGGCAAAAGAGAAAACGCATTTTTTACTTGAAGGTTTAAAGAATAACAGTCAAAAGATGGATGGTTTGAGTGAAAAAGCACCCCAAGCACCCAATCTAAGTGTGCGTGTGTGTGTGTGTGTCGGCTGTGTTTATAGTGTGTGTGTTTACAATGTGTGTGTTATAGTGTGTCTGTGTGTGTCGGCTGTGTTTGTTTACAGTGTGTGTGTTGGGTGTTATAGCGTGTGTCGGGTGTGTTATAGTGTGTGTGTCGGGTGTGTGTGTGCATTGGGCGTGTACGTACGGGAGGTCCGTCACCACCGGCGCCTCCTTTCTCTCCCTGAGCCCCTGGGGGTCCAGCGGCTCCCAGCTCACCAGGGCGACCAGCAGGGCCGGTCTCTCCACGGTTACCCTTCTGGCCCTCCTTTCCTGCAGGGCCGGCGGGTCCGGGGGGGCCACTGTTACCCTGGGAGATGAAGAGGAGAGGAGAAGGAGGAAGAGAGTGAGAGCAAGAGAGAGAGAGCGCACGTTTGTATGTGTTTCCATTTGTTCTTGTAAAACATTAAGAAGTGATGACATCACAGGTAGTACTTACAGATGGGCCGGGAGGTCCGACTCTGCCAGCACCACCAGGGAAACCAGTAGCACCCTGGGAAAGCACGGATGGAGTGAGGGAGAGAAGGAAAGAGGGAGGGAGGGAGGGATGAGTGAACATAATGACTAGATAGACTGTGACCATCCCTCACTGCTTGGACAGCCTCAAGAGTGCTATTCCTACAATGGAGGTCTGTACAGGATGAGAGAGAGAGACTAGAGGAGAGAGATATAAAGTAGTAATATTATAATATAAAGTAGTGATATTATGAAGGAGAGGCTTACAGGAGGTCCAGCTGCACCACGGGGTCCTTTGGGTCCGGTGTTCCCAACTGGACCCTGAAAGAGAACACGACTGTAGTCAGGAACTAAATACAAAAGTGAACCTGAAACTACAGTTCCCACACAATCCGTTTCCAGTCCAACAAGAAAGTGTCTAACTGAATTGGGTAATGAGACTACAGTGTAACCATAACAACCAGGATCTGTCACATTAGTTGTTTTTGATAACAGGGCTTTAGGGCTGTACACTGTGTTTAGGAAATATAAGCTAGACATCACTTCATCAAGCAAAATGGTTGTGTGTTTGTGTGTTTTTACGTGTTTTTGTTTACCTGGGGTCTGGGGCCACATGTTTGTGTGTTTGTGTATTTGTGTTTTTGTTTACCTGGGGTCCGGGGCCACCTGTAGGTCCACCTGGTCCGGGGGCACCAGCATCACCCTTAGCACCGTTATCTCCAGCCTCTCCCTTACCGCCAGGCTGACCATCACCACCCTGTGGAGAGAGAGAGAGAGAGAGAGGTAGAGAGGTGGAGAGGAGAGGGGGAGAAAGAGATTGAGAGAGGGGAGAGAAAATGAGAGAGAAGGAGATTAAAAAGGTAAATGGAGGATGAGAAGTGGATATAACCGCTATATTTAAAGAC
>JAVQIZ010164052.1:0-43983 GCA_036023535.2 Galaxias brevipinnis
AACCCAATGTGCTTTAACGGGTGGTGTTCTCCTAAGTACTTTAATGAATTGAGTTCTACGATTTAGTGGTCCTAATTGCCTAATATGGTGTAGTGCAGGGGGGCCACATTCAAACAATAATTAAAATGAAAGAACTGAAAAAGGTGAATGCTTAAACACAATAAACATATGCACTGACCAAGTCCTGAACCGCATTTGTAGTTGGCATCATTCTGGCAGTATAATTTGTTCCCTCATAAATTCTGAAAGGTGCCCCATTGATGAATCTCTATGGGGGTTATGTGTTTGGTGACAGTGTATGTAAATAAAAACCTATTCAATGAGTAGTATGAGACTGTGATACAAACATTACATTATCAACACTATTTATTTACCACAGTAAATTCAAAAGATTTAGTCTCAAACTGTTATGTACGGTGTCCCTGAGAGGCCAAACGCACTGCCACTTAAGAAAACACATGCGAATAGACAAAACACAAGCAAATGAAGAAAACATCTACATCAATTTGACAACACATGCACAGCATTTAGAAAATGTGCTGCAAATTCAGACAACACAACACATTACAGAAATGCGTTGCAAGTACAAAAACAACACATTACAGGAACGTGCTGCAAATACAGAAAACACATTTTTGTATTTGCAGCGTGTATCTGTAATGTGTTGTGTTTTTGTATTTGCAGTGCGTTTCTGTAATGTGTTTTAATGTCTGAATTTGCAGCACATTTTCTCAATGCTGCGCATGTGTTGTCAAATTGATATAGATGTTTTCTTAATTTGCTTGTGTTTTGTCTATTTGCATGTGTTTTCTGAAGTTGCAGTGCGTTGGCCTCTCAGGGCCATCGTAGTTATGGTCTATAATGCACAGCATTTCTTGAATTTACCTCCTTCCCTTTCTAGAAATATGGTCATTGTTTGGGAATCACATCAGTACCATGACTAGAGAGAAGGGGAAAGGAGAAAGACAGCTGATGTTTGTGTGACACACTTTTGTTGTTTTACACAGTGATGATAATCTATGTAATCACCTATATTAAGTAAGCTATGAATGATAGAATTGTGAGGGTATCTTTTGTTTAAGAACAGGAAAGCAACCATATAGATTTTTTTTAAGGATTTAGGAGATTCTCTAGGTGTGTTTTGCAGGGTAGCCTAGTCTTGATCCCTGGGTTATCTAGTTTGGAACAAATAAAGGATATCTCAGCCTGTGATTTGCAGATGTTTATGAAAGTACACCATAGTAATTATCCAGTAGTTACAGTGATTCCATGTGCCTTCATCATAACATTCACCGCAACACAGAGCAAAAAAAAGAAGAAGAAATAACACAGAATTGTGAAGTAACAATCATCTCTGGGTTTAGGTATTCTGGACATAGCTGTTCTACCTTTCATTGGAAGTGCTTTAAAGATACCCAGGTGACACTTACAAGTCTATTTTTGTCCCAGGTTTGAGACATCAAGGTTTTCACCTAAGCTGTAAAACAGATTTGTAGCTTAAGTATTGTCCAAGTTGTTTCTGGAACAAACCTTTTGTTCACTGCTTTGTATTTGTATTTTCATTTACAGACTTTTTTTTTTTTTTACCACAATTAGCCAGCATTTAGACTGTCAATCCCTGGCTCTTTTAGGGTCTACTAACCAATGTTTTCATGATTATAGTTTGTCCCTGTTTCTCCCAGAGACAGATGTATCATTGTGACCAACACAACAGAAAGTGTTTTCATCATTGTAAACTCTTTTGACTCATGTGCTCATTTGTTTACTACACTAAGGAAAAAACTGGTTGAGCCCCACCCTTGATAAACACCATTGCTTACATAGATTCTTAGAAATAGGATTATATATATAACCTTGTTACTTGTGTTTATACACGTGTCTGAGCTGTCACAATTTTGTTGAATTTGAATGCTCCAATGTAGTCCTGAGCTTTGTTGGTATGAACTAATCTGACACACTATGAAAATGATGTCGTCCCCTTGGAATAATGGTTATTGTGTTTGTATTGTACAAAGGTTCTCATTTTATAGCAGTGTCAAATGTTCACAACCATAGTATTTTACATACATACCCTTTGTATTCTTATTTATAATGCAATTTAACCGAATAAAGATCAACATCCTATATGGCTTAATCAGTCTCCTACTTTTGTCTTGCTTTATGATACATATTGATAGGAAGGCTGTAGGGGGAAGTTCTATATTCAATGGTGAAAGTATAGATATTTATGTTTTCCTGGTTCACCACAACATTGCATTCATTCCTGAAACACTGTCCGGCTATTACAGCATTGAAACAAGCTCAAAACTCTCCTGGAATGCTATAGAAAGAATACCACAAATTAAAAATGTAGGAGGACACAATAGTTCCAAATGCCATACCATCATCAAACTAACTGTTACATCTTAATATACAGGAGGCATTATGTGGTCTTTAAATGTTCTGCTAGATTTGCCAGCAGTATGTCATGCCATTTCATGCCGGGGCCAAAGCCTACTGAAGATACAAATTAGGTTGGTGACGGCACAAAAAAATAATTACGATAGTAGAGTCTGTTTCTGTGTGTGTGGCAGCTTTAGAGAGCATGCTCTGAATTTAGAATACTGACAAAAGATTGACATCATATTTTGTAGTACATCCTTGTCACTGTAGAAGAATGACAATGCTACCTAAATGCTACTAGGACTTAGTACTACCACTGGATTTGCAATGCATTTTCTATTGTTTCAAATCTTTCCTTATTTTTTTTTATTTCTTGAACAGGGCACTGCTGCAAAAGAGGCTTTGTCTCTCAGTAAACCCTAAATAAAATAATAATAAACAACATGCTTAGAATTTTTTATTTTGACAATACCTATTTGTAATATAATACAAAAATATTTTGCAACTTTGCTAATACAGTGAAATAATGTTATTGACCCCATACATGTCAAGATTCCATTGAAAAGGCAAGGTCATAACTGCAGCCCAAAAATACACAGAAAAACATTTTCTTTTAAGTTGCTGAACACGCCTCTTCTTAGAATAGCATAGCCCTAAGGGTTCTGCAATTAACAGGTTGATCTTGCTTTGAACTTGTGCAGTAATTTACATGACTTGCGGTATAAATGTCTATATTTCAGATTATGGGTATCATCATAGTTGACTATCTTTTTAAAATCTAACAACAAATCAGCCACACTTCATAACAGATGGCTCCGGCATGGCTCATGCGCAGCTCAGCCAAAGGTGGGAGGGCTGTCGTCCGTCTCTACTTAAGCCCGCGGCTGTAAGCGTTGGAAGGGATGGAAGTGCGAATACAATAGCCTACAACATAAAACCGATCAATAACGAACCCTGAAGAAACACATGTTGTTCTCTTTAAGTATTAGACGGCCTCTCTCGATCTCGGACCTTGGGCGAAGATAACTATCACCACAGATGCAGATTTTCTCTTGACACGAACGCCCCCTGCACTGACTGAATCTGGCATTTTTTGTAGCTTGTGCTCTGGTGTGAATGTCATGATGAAGTTCAAACCGAACCAGACGAGAACATATGATGGCGAAGGATTCATGAAACGCGCGGCATGTCTGTGTTTCAAGAACGAGCTTGAAAAAGAGGTAGGTCGATCTGGATGTCTTACTGTGTGAACTGCGGTTGGAGTATAACACTCCCATATTTAGGCCAAATATTTTTTACACTTTGGCCTATTCATCCTGTAGTCTTCGCTGATTATGGAGTGAGTCTTCAAGTTATTTATTTAAAAAATTCCAGCCGCAATCTGGCGCGGTTTGCATTTTAAAGGTTTAATTTGATCAGTTACGCTTGTAACTATGGCTTAGCTTTAGTTAAAATAGCCTAGTTTCCCAAAGTTGGTATTCCAGTTAAGTTTAGGTTGTTGGTTGTTGTTCGAGCAGCCATTCACGTTGCACAATATGTGTCTATCTGCCATCCAGTTTGGGCTAGTTTCAGAGTAACCAGGGGGCGAGGCGCTGTGTTGCTTGTTTCATTTGACGAGCGCTAGTATGTCACACTTCTAAAGTAATTTGGAAACGAGTCTAGTCTCGTGTAGCAATTTGCCAACTTGTGCGACCAAGCCTAAATTGTAAACGCTACACATTACATTTAAAAGCTCTCGAGTAGATTACACTACGGTCTACATACGCTGAAGAAAAATACTGTGCTTGTGCAGAATCGAAAATCTGAATGTTGATTTTAGTTCTAGTTTTTAACAATAGCTAATAACAAATCATTGTGTTAATTTTTCTGAACTCTAGACACAGCACTCTGGACCGATCATTAAAATGCACTTTTTGCAAAACATTTTCTTTTTAATTTCTTGGACACAATAAACAAACCCTGAACAAGTGGTTAATTGAACAAAACTCACCAGTTCAAAATGACACAACATGAAGTAAATATTTCAAAATGCAATTAACCCATTACATAATGACAGTCTTTTCGATTCATATAATATTTTAACTTTGAACGAATACAGCTGCTCCAAATTTTAGCATTTCTCCCAGGTCCCAATGTATAGCTTAACTGTTCATCAGATCATGAAAGTTCCAGGAAAAAGAAATCCATTATCTTGGGATGTAATGCTTGATCAGCATCCTTCACGGACACTGTTTCTATGATTCCATGTTCCCATTGAACCAATGATTGTTACATCGCAAGATTTCTTAAAAGATATATAAATGCAAAATGAAAGATTTCGAATTTGAACACGTGACAACCTGTGTTGCAAGTGGTGACTCTTTTGACTGAGTGTTGTGTCTAGGGCAGCAAACCCACAAATGTATTACTCTTGTTCCCTGGAATATTATTATGCACTACACACCCCTATTTCTCTATACAGGCCCTACTCTTCCTATATTTTGACAGAAATATTCCTATGAGCTTTTTCAAAATGGCCATATATTTCTTTATACTGTACCTTGCTTCCAATTGCCTAACCACTTTGTATTTTTGATTGCATTGCAATCCTGATGCCACTTGACGTCATCATCATATCAACGACATTCTTTCAGAATCCTATAACATCATGGCTAATGTTGTTGTTTACTTTTTGTGTACACTTACAGCTAGATTTTCCAAATAACTCAAACGTTTATGAAGAATTCAATAATTATAAATAGCATGTTGTTAAACGTTTTACAACCATCTGGAAGCTTCTGAAAACATAGCCAGGAAGTTACCACTGTTTCCTCGCCATCAGTTCCACAAATTTAACAGAACACATGCGTTGTTGGATTTGTTAATGGAGCTGGAATTGTAATTTTCCATAATAATCTGCTGTTTATCTAGAGAAGAATACAAGGAATATATATTACTTACATTTTAGCTATATACTAAATACAATATAACAAAGTCAGGATATAAAACAAGCCAAAGTTGAAAAACAAAGCGGTTTCGTCTGTGACTAGTACTAGTAACTTAACTGAGTGCAGATAAGTGCAAGAGTGATGCATTGGTAAGTTTGGTGGCAGTGAGAACAACATCTTATTAAAAGTTAACAAATGAAGCAATGGTAGACAGTTCTGAATACCAGCAATACCACTTCCTTCTTGCTTGCTCCCAGCAAAAAAACAAAAAGGCTTTGTAGACTGATGAAGTCATAAACATGTTGTCTTGAAGATGCAATGTTTATTTGTTTAGGTTGATTTTTACGGGACAGAACCGCATGTTTTCAAACAATGACATCCTTCCCGATGCATTGACTATTAAATATAAAAAATACCTCATACCTTGTTTTAGTAAAATATCATATTCCATATACTTAGTAACTGAGGTCGACCATGTGCTGTGCACACTGGCTTTGTTTTGTTTACATCATTGTACCTGGCACCAGCACCTGAGTACGACACATCCTACTGTCTTGATTTGACTCGACTCTCATGTTAGCCTTGGAAAAACCATAAGAGTGGCCCTGTACACAAATGCTAACTTAATAATATAGAGCATGTTCTACATTCCCTGTGCCCGGTTAAGAGGTCAATCCATGTGTGCTCTCTTTCTTTTTGGGATATCCCTGCTAAATACGTGTCTACAACAAGCTACGGGCTTGATGTGGGTCCTTTATCAAGGAACCTCCACATACTAATTTATGTTGGTCTGTCCAGAGCTGCTACCATTGCAGTCATTTGTCTTGTAAGGGAAGTACACATCATTGGTTGTGCCTTATAAAACTTGTGGCTACCAGCTTTCTCTTGATAGGCCATTTCAAACCTTCACATGCCGCAGCTCAGACTTCACTTGGATCATAGACTTGTGAACGAGATAAGGTGTCTTCAGACACTAGTAGTCTTGGGTGAATAGAAGTCTATGTGTTCCTTGGGCACTAACTTACTACTTGCTTTCACTAGTTCTGAAAACAAAATTTTACTTGGTCTGAAAACAAAATAATGCCTGGCATAAAGATCCTGAAGCTGGGCTTTCTTTTATGTGCTGAATGTATGGAGCAATACTCTAGATGAGCAGTCAATCAAATCAAATAAACGTCACTTTCCTATGTGGGCCCAGTTGTTTAGTGTAGACAAGTATGAGCTCTGATGGACCCTGAAGCACAGTTTAGATAAAGCAGATTCTATATAAAATAATACAAAGACGAACTGGGCCTAAGTGGGGTAGACGGTGTGTGCTTTGTGACCATGCATTATCTTGTGATGGTTGGACAAAGCTTATTTTTCCCTTGGCAGGTGTTGCTGGTGAGCCGAAGGGGGCACCCCGACCAGTGGATCGTCCCTGGGGGAGGCATGGAACCTGAAGAAGAGCCATGTGGCGCCGCTGCCCGGGAGGTTTTTGAGGAGGTATGTGGACCCCAGACTCCCTAAAAAAACACTGTTACACACATACCGTCCATGTCCTTTTTTTGTCTGTTTTTCAATAACATCTTTGGATGTTATTTTTTGGAGAGATATGCATTTAGGTTTAGCACCACCAGGAGCATCCAACTCCTCCATTTCTATATTTTCAGATACTATGGCATATTGCCTTATGTTGTAAATGTACAATACGTTTATCGTTTCACCTGTCCAGGCCGGAGTTAAAGGCAAGCTGGGACGTCTCCTTGGTGTATTTCAGGTAAAACTGTCAAATTTATAACGTATTGTGTAATTTGTCTGACCCTAAACTGCATTTGAAATACATAACAAATAGATAATCAAGGGTATATTTATTTGCCCCATAATGGATTGAGACAGATATAAAAATTAAATCTTAAGCAAAATGTAATTGTTTATTTATAAATTTCATTTTTATATTCCTGCTGCTTTGACCCCTTAAAGCAGGATCAAGATCGGAAGCACCGCACATATGTGTATGTATTGACTGTGACTGAGGTGTTGGAGGCTTGGGAAGATTCTGTCAACATAGGTAACTGGAAAGTCTTGAACGTTTTATTTTACTATACATTTTTTTTGACAAGAAAATAGGAAAGGGACTGAGTCAGGTCAACAAATATGGCACATGGATGTAATGTAAACATTGCAAAATGGTCAAATATTTGGCTCCCTCTGTAGGGCTGCTGACTCCATTACCTTTGTCTCTCAACAGGCCGTAAGCGAGAGTGGTTCACTGTGGAAGAAGCAACTAAAGTCCTGCAGAGAGACAAACCAGTTCATGCAGAGTATCTACAAAGATACCAGCTCAGCTGCCTGTCTAACAATGGAAATGTCCTGCTCCCAAGCCAACACCCAAACAACAACTTTCCCTGTTACACTGCCCTCTCAACCAACAATGTCCTGGGTCCATCACACAGTTAGGACTACTGCCTTCTACACCTCTCACCACACCATGTACAGCCCACTGCACCTGTAAAGGCAAACCTTTCTCACCAATCTCAGAATATCATGCTTCATGGATGGGAACATCGTCCCTGGACAAACCAAAGTCTTTGCCTGAGATGTGTTGACATCTCTTTTAAGGAATGCCTTACAGAAAACTCTTTGAACTGTTTTATTGTTCAAAATTAGGTATTTTTATTTTAGTGCAATAAAGTATTGTCTGTCGATGTGCAGGTGGTCAAATGCCAGATCAGTATATTTTCCATGACCATCCTACCAACTGTAGGCCTTTTTTCATCTCATACACAACAGTACCACAGCCCCTGAACTCTACAAAGTTTGAGATTGAGTTGCATCGTGTAAATTCTCTCTCAGTGGAACAAATTCTGGAAAGCGTTCCATATGCGCGGATGGATTTACCTGGTGGGAATGGGGATACCTTACTTAAGGAATCATTCAGGTTTAGATCTCTGTTTTGCAATGCAAAACAAAGATCCCTGTCCACGGCGGTTATTTGAACTTTGAAGAGTGAAGTTTACACAAAATCACAATGGCCTATATATCTGATGGGGAGCAACATGTGTCATGTTTGTAAAGTGAGTTTGTTTTTTTGGGGTTATTGGCCTGTTCAAGATTTCCTATATTAGGATGTTTAAAAAAAAGCATTCCCTCTTTCCGTCATAATCATCCACATCAAGAGTGACAAAGAGACCTCAAGTCTGTTTACAATATTAATAAAAAAACATGTTTTTTTATCTTCTCACAGAGTATGTTTAAACTAACATTTTCTCTCCTTATTTACTGTCTTCATTTTGACAACTGAAATAAGAAATTCACACAATTAAACTTTAAAATAATTTAAAGGACAATGTTGAAATGTGTTTGAGATTTTTCCAGATATTTTTAATTTGTTTGTTTTTGGCTGATGCATACAGATAATAAATGCATAAAATAAATAATCAAACTAAATGTATTTGTCTGATATGGCACCCATAGCTTATATAAAATCAGTTTCTAATCTATAATGACAGCAACTAGTTAGTTTAATGAAACTATGTTTCTTTGTCAACAATTGCAAGAATTCCACTAGCTCTTAGCAGTAAAGATTTAACAAATACTTTGCATTCAGCTCAGCATACAGTTAATTTTAAAACACCGTGTTTCCCCATAGATGGAGCCCTGGTACCCATTTCTTTTGTTTCCTTGGTTAAGTGGAAAAAAAAAATTCTAACACAAACAAATTTTCTTACACTGTTCAATCAAAAAAAACAACATTCTGTACGTCTTGCTTTAACTTGTAATTACCATTAAATGGAACTTTGTATTCATTAGCATAATAGACTGCTATGTTTTCTGAACAACTGTTTTGTGGGAGACTATAGTAAATAAAGCACACTTTCACAATGAGTTGGCGGAATATGTTTTACAGCTAAATATGTGAAATGTTTTGGGAAACATTTGATAAAAAATATTTATCAAGCTTGTTAAGATGCTATTAATATTTGGCTGTGGTTTCTTGGTGGCAAGAAGTTGCTTAAAGTTTTTTACATCCACAACCTGTTAAAAAATATTAGAAAAAGATTAGTCACAACACCATCAAATATAAATGTAATCTTGTGACAATCTTTCTGAAAAATATACTTTGGTCTAACAAATATGTAATAGTGAAGCCTACACTGATTTTTAAAATGTTCCTACTTTGAAAAGGTCTCACCTTCAAGGTTCTTCCTAACTTTACTAACTAAATGTGCACAAAATGTATAATTTATGATTTATACAAAAATATCACATAGCCATAACATTTGTAAACTGTTGGGCTAAGGGTAACTTCATTGTACCTGGAAAGAGAGAGATTGTACATGTCAGAAAATATCAGTTTCAGGTTAGAACAGTCCTTCATTAAAGTTGCACAATTAAATTGCCATGTTCTGTGAGTTTTGAATTGTAGGTCAAGTCGCTTAATTTGCTAATAAATGTCTCAACAAAAAAACCTACGTTGCTCAGATACTAAGGACAGTCGCAATCAATGCCCTCTGCAAACCATGGCTTAGAGTTCTACAACCACCACCCCATTTCTTTCCAGAAAGGGTAATTATAGTTTGGTTGCATATGCACAAGTTTACTAAATAGGTGATTAAAATATGAATCCTGGGTTGCAGGCCTGCATAAAAAGTTATTGTAGTTGATGATAAATAGTTTCATAAAATAGACATTTATTATTTCACTACATTTTGTGCATCATTTTCTACCACGTTGTTTCAATAAAACATTTTATCTTTCTAATAACTTATATTGTCAAAATAAATAATAATTAGTTATAGGGAACATTATATTAAATAGATACAGGAAAATTTGGAGATTTTATTATACTATCACAAAGACAGGGAAAACGTTAAGGAGAGGTGCACCTGTTGTTGAGGTCGAACATCCAATCGAAACAATGTGAGACATATTCAAATACAAAGAAGAGCTACTTGACAGGAATTGATGATATTGATCACAAACGATATCTATGATCTTAAAATAGTTTTCCCATGACCATTTTCTTGTTCGTGAATTCTGTCATCAAACTAGCACTTTCGATTGCGCTTGGCCATTCTATCATATGATCGCAAAATCATGACGTAGAGGAAGCTAGTCAGCTAGGGAGACGCCATTATTTGGGTGAGAGAGGATAGCCAACGCAGGGTGGTGAAAATTTATCGTTTTATCGCAGTATTTGTATGTTTACTACATATAGAAGACAATTACATGATCGACTTCTTTACCTGATCTCGTTTTTGGTGGTTATCTAATGTGAGCTGTGCGGAGACACTTTAAGGGCTAGCGACTTCGACTCTGGATTTGTTCTCTCGCTAACCATGGCGTCTGGCGGAGCCGGAGGCAGCAACAGAACGTACTCTTTCAAGGTTGTTTTGTTGGGAGAGGGCTGTGTCGGCAAGACGTCTCTCGTATTGCGTTATTGCGAAAACAAGTTCAACGACAAACACATCACTACTCTACAGGTACGAAGCTGCAAGTCAGGGCTAGCTAGTTATCCTAGCCTTGATATAACGTCACGTTTGCCACCGCCAGGCTGTCAGGGGTTAAGAACGTGTTGTTTCGTGAGTGCCCACTGTGGAAGTGCACGGTTTGTGACCCTGGTTAAACCTGAGTGAGCGGGTTCTAATCTAGAGGGAACTGTTTTCCCTTTATTCGGAATCTCCACCAACCGGGGAGTCACTACAGATATGAGCCATATCACCAATATTCGTAGACAATACTGCTCTCTGAACTATGTATTTACCTTACAGACTTCATTTTAGACCAGGAAGCATGACTTTGCACTTACATCTGGGCCATGATAGAGGCCAGGTTCCTTTGGATAATCAGAGAATTATCGAAGAGGAAGGGGTGGAGAACAGATTTTTAGAGGAAAACAACTTGGTTAGTGACTAGGAAGAGAGATCAGGCACTATCAAGGGATCTCTGTTATAGTATAGGTTTAAATCAGTTCTTTTTTTTAGTATGCTGATAATGTTGTCTGAGTCTGCATGATCTTTATTTCATTGACTGATCTGTGATGATACCCTTCAACCTATTCATAAAGTCACCAAACTGCTAAGCAGTAGTCTACTGGTATCCTATAACCAATCTGTTCTCTTGTATTATATTTTATGTATTGGACCAACGTTCTAGTTTGGCCACCTCACATAGCCTGTCTTTACTGGTTTGATGAAAAAACGTTTTTTTGTTGGTATTTGAAATGTGGTGTTCAACTGTGTGTTTAAACACTGCAATGACATACACATGGTCTCGAGAAAAGGGTCTTTACCCTCTCGCTATAGGACATAACTTTGTTGGTTTGCACATAGGAAATTGGGGTCTAAGTTAACATTTCCTAAAAATTAGGACTTGTGACTACCAAAGGTTCAGATCTTTTACACCAGGTCTAACACGTTTTACCATTTAGTGAAGTGTTGAAAGCCAGCTGAAACAGGGTAGCCTGCCCGTTGCCCAATATGACCCACATTTACTTTAAAACTGTCCCATTGACTAAAATAATCTCTGTTTCCTAGTTAGAAATCAGCCTTTCTTTCTTTAGGTCTCATGTTGACATTACACTTCCAAACAAAATGTTGTGGTTGTTGATTTAAGTGCAATGGCAGGTAGAGAACTGGCACAAAACAGCAACACTTGCATTTGCTTTGGCTGGGCTAGGCCGGCCTGAGATGAACTCTCCTGTTGGCTTCCCAGTGTGAGGAGCTGTTTATTGGGCTCGGCTCGGCTCAGCTCGGCTTAGCTCAGCTAAGTTAGTGTCAGTTGTGGTGAGTAACCTGTTTATGACTTTCTATTTCCTGGTAAATGAAACATCTACCCAGTCCCGCCCCCAGAAACAATTTCCCCATGAATGTAATCTGAGGCTTAGTGCTGTCCCTGGCTTCAGACAGTTGTTGTGAAACCACCTGGAAATTAAAGGTGCTTGGCTAAGGCTAGGAGGCTGACCAGGGATCGATAGAAGAACTGTGTACTTGCGTCTGATGCTGGGGACAGATCTCCAGAGATTATCCACATGTTGATTCAGGATTCATTCCCTTATCCAGCCTACTGGTCTAATGCTGTCACATGTTAAACAAAGGATGTTTAAAATGCAAAACAGGTGTAAGTAATACCAGACCATACACCAGAGCTGGAAAACAAAGTAACCTGTTAGCTATGATAAAACAAAAGTAGTGCTTGATTAATCTTGTTGTATCTCCTTCTTGGTCACACACCCACACACACTGGGTGATGGGGGGCGGTTTTTCAGTCATCTGACCACGAGCAGAGTGGAAGAGATCTCACACACACGATGTTGTGCATCAGTCACGGATGCCTGACTACTAGCTTTCACGTTAGGAGACAGTTCCTAACACATGTTTAATAGGCTACTAACTTGGCCATTCTGTTTTTACCTAGACTCGGCTCTTAATGTGGGGCTCTGCCCTTCAGATATGACTAAGTCTGGTGTGACGACAACATCCTTCCTTCGTTCATGGCAGCTACAGCTGGCTAACTAGTCCAAGGTCACTTAGAAAAGATGATTTCCTGATCCTCTGTACACTGAAGTGGAGCAATGCTAGATTGCGTCCCCACTAGCTACTTGCAACCTTCGAGTATTAATGGTTTGCCTGCCTAATTTCAAACATCTATTCCCTGTTGTGAGAATTCCCAGGTTTGTGTACTAGCTGAGCAAATTTAGCTATTTTATCACAATAAAGTTGGATTCTTAAAGGCAAAAGCCACCCAGTTACAATAATGCGCTTTATAACAACCAATAGGCATAGGATATCATAGTGCAGGTTAAGCACACTGACCAAGAACGTCCTAAAATATGAATCGTATCATCATAAATGACCCACGTTACGTGCATGTTTTTCTCCTACTTGGAGGTCATTTAGTTCCCACCCTCCAGTTGATTTGAAGCTGGGGAAGAATAATATCCAGCCTGACATGTGACCAATGTCACGTGACTCCAGTCCTGGTGATGTCATGACTTTCAGTCCATGAGAAATTATAGAATGAATGATTGAACTGTTGGTTTGATTTAAACTCAATGCTCTGTTTGTTTCCCCTCTGCTGCAGGCGTCCTTCCTCACAAAGAAACTCAACATCACAGGGAAGAGGGTCAATTTGGCTATATGGGTAAGCCGCACACACACATTACTCTAGCTGGTCATATTTAATATGACACTTGTAAGACGTCATGTGATATTCATGCTTTCTCTCCTCCTTTCCTCTCCTCGTCCACTTCTCTTCTCTGGTCTTTTGTTCCAATGTCCTCTGCTCTGTAGGACACTGCCGGTCAGGAACGGTTCCATGCGTTAGGTCCTATTTACTACAGAGACTCCAACGGAGCCATTTTAGTCTATGACATCACAGACGAGGACTCCTTTCAAAAGGTACGTCACCATAATGTCTCCCCTCTTCCTCTCCCCTTTCCTTAATTGCCTCTAACCACCTGTTATTTGATCCTATTTCTCATTTTCTCTCTCATTCTCTTTCTTCCTTTGTGGCATCTAAAACAAAGTAATCTTATGGTACACTTCCTCAATTTGTTGGAACTATCTATTTCACAGGAACCATGGCTCACTTCACTTTATGCTGTTTCCAAATGTATGAAATCATCTGCGATAAGCAAATATAGCCCATGTCTTTTATATAATATTACTAAGAATGTTTTAAATGGTGTTTCTCAGGTGAAGAACTGGGTGAAAGAGCTAAGGAAAATGTTGGGGAATGACATATGTTTATGTATAGTAGGTAAGTCTTCCTGCTTTGAAAACCTAAGACAAACTGATGATTTTAATTAAATTGGCCCGCTGCGCTTACAATCATAATACTGTCAGGAGGAATGTTTTCAAAATAATGTGACTGCTTCAATATTGCTTTCAGTCAGTGTTCTTATATGGTAAACCACTACGTTTCCACTACTATGTAGCATGTGAATTGCTCAAATTGGTATTACTAATGGGGAAGAGTGCTCATCATGATAACAAAGTTCATGGAGGTTGACTTTGTACCTTTTGATGTTGGTTATGGGACGCAGACAAAAGAAACATTTCCATGGAATTTGTTGAAGCCTTCTTGATTACTGACCTCCTCAAACTAATTTACATGAGTGGCAAACTCGCCTTTGTTTGCAGTCTGCCACGGCAGCAGTGAAGTCACTGTAAAATAGCGTTCATTGGTTGAATTGTATGAAATGCAAGGATTTGGCTCCCCCTTTTGGTGAAAAGTCATTTATACTGCATGTATTTAGCTTTAATTGATGCTCACAGATCTATTACACAGCCTTGTTCTGAAGAATGGTTTCAATTCAACCTAAGGCTCAAAACCACCAGGTCTGCTAGTCAGGTGGATACAACACACAATCTGAATATGTTGACAGAGATAATTTTTTCCCTGCCCTTCCTCCCCATTCCCACTTTCCTCAGGAAACAAAATAGACCTGGAGAAGGAGAGGCATGTATCGGTGGAGGAGGCAGAAAGGTTTGTCATTTTGTTCCACAGCAGAATAACATTCCTCCAAATCTCAGTCATGTGAACTCTTTCTCTCACTATTATAGTATATTATTAACTATAAAACTTGTACTTTGTGAGATTGTTGTTGATCTGGCTTGTTTTAGATTTTCGAATGGGTATAGGTCTATGACAAAATGTATAGCATTTCCCTCGTTTTCAAGCTGCCTTCCAGAAGACTTTAAGTTGAAGGAGTCTGCTGAGAGTTCTCTAGCACTATGGAAAGACATCTGTGCTGTCTATCTACCTGCCTCCCTGTCTAGTGAGACCAGTAGTTGTCTATGATGGCCTCTACAGGTACTGTGCGTGTGTTGGCTAATAATGGCTAATCATTCTGTTTCTTCTCCCAGTTATGCCGAGTCAGTTGGGGCCAAACACTATCATTCGTCAGCAAAGTTAAACAAAGGCATTGAGGAGCTCTTCCTAGACCTCTGTAAAAGTAAGACACAACGTGCTGCACAACCTGAGTACACCTCATACTATACTGTTGTAGGCCAGGGTATTGCTTTATATACCATCTCCAAACCACTAAATGACAGCCAACGTCTCTAAATAAATCAAGCTGGATTGGCTGTGCCTGACCCACACATTTCACAGCTTTTAGTGTTTATTTGATCTGCTAAAGCCCACTATGTCTCCGAAGCCATGCCATGCCCTTGCTGAAACAGTATACATAACGTTTCATTAAGAATGTTAAGAGTGTATTAACCCACATTTCTCTTACAAAACATGCTGTGTCTGGTTATTACATCTGAAGGAATTTGAACTCGAATGTTACTAAAAAGTTTGTCAATTTAATAAGAGAAAACCTATGCTATTCCCCAGTGTATCGCTTCATAGTAACTCACTCTCTAGATCACCGCCCACTCAGCACAGAGAACCAATGGTCAGCTGACATGACATGTAAACAGGGAGTGTCCTAGTGTCTAAAAAAACGGCTAAAGCTAAAAGGAGTGTGTCTCAGTGCCTTGTTCTGGCAAGAATCTGGTGATATGATACGTAGCACGATACAGGGGTTACGATTCAATATATTGCGATACTGTTTGCAACGTGATATATTGCAATTTGTTTTAAATGTAGTCTTAGGAAAACTGTTCTAGTATAGGTCCATCGTAACTTTTTAATGCAATTTTCTAAAGTCCCTGAACATACAACTTCATAGCACTATTTTGTGTGCAATCTGAGCAAAGTAATTAACATTTGCCTAGTTTGTAAAAAAAATTATAACAAAAAATATGTATATATAAAAAAAATCGATACAGTATCACTACACGTAATATCGCGACACTCATGGTAATTGATATTTTCTTCCAGGCAACACATAATATCTATGCTTCACTCCCTCCTTGTGGACCCTCAATGTTTTGCTTTTGATTGGCTGTCCTCTTCCCCAGGAATGATGGAGACAGCACAAGCAGAGGAGAGGTTGAAGGGCAACGGTGCCAGCCAATCGGCCTCTGCCAGGCGGGGCGTCCAGATTGTTGATGACGAACCACAAGCTGCCACGCCTGCTGGGGGTTGCTGCTCTGGCTAAAGCTCGCTCGCTCGCTTGCTCTCTCTCTCTCTCTCTCTCTCTCTCTCTCTCTCGTTCACACACACACAAACACACCTTACTCTACACTCTTGTCCGTTGTGATCCATCTCTTTCAGTACCTTACAGCAACAGTATTCACACACATACACGCCGTTTCTCTAAAGAATGACAGCAGCTACAGCTATTTCACCTTTCTATGTCACAGCAGGACGAAGCGCTTTATACTTACTTCTCTCTTCACATACTTTTCGTCCAACAGAATGTTGGGGTTGGAAAAAAAATGACACATTTTTTTGTTGACTGCATAGCAGGTGGGCAGATTGTGGCAATGAGCTTACATGTGCATACACACCACTCACACACACACACAGACACACACACACACACAGATAAATTGCCCATACTGTCTGCAAATGCCATAGGTCTATATACATTCATTCTCATACTCTGATTTTTATGACTTGGCAAAATAATGCGCATGTTAAGTTAATTACTTTAAAGGCTTTGTTTGTTTTACTAGAATAATAAAAAAACAAAAACAGAATCTTTATTATTCTAAAAGTGTATGTATATGGTGTTATAGAAAACGGTATGCCTAAACCCTAGAGTGTACACTACTTGTCTCTCTCTTTCTTTTTCTATTTGTCTCTTCCTGGATCCACTGTTTGTCACGAGACAAAAAAAAAAGAAAATAAGACAGACAGAAAACAATGTATAAACCATATTGAATATTTCATTTTATGGCCTTTGGAAAATTCCAGATGGAAACAACTGTCTGTTGGTCCTATTCATGATTGAAGAGTTAAAAAGATCTTATGTGGGTGGAAAACATATTCTCTGGAATTGTAATTTTTTAACTGCTAGTGTCTTTTGTAATAGACAATAATAATGATTTACAACATGTGGAGTGGAACATATTGTCTTTTTTTAGACCCATATACCATGCCTATACAGTTCACATTTGGTTGTTTTTCTACCACATACAATTACATTGAAATGGTGTTAATATATTGCATGCAGGTACCTCTTTAGATCGATAATAGGTTTATCATATTTATCATATCATGACTGGTTACTTATATGTTTATAAACAAATTCATGATACTATAGTGTGATTATATTAATACATGCACATACATGAATTCTAAAGTCTTAACTTGCTATATTCAATTCTATATCGCACAACTTGAACACCTAAAAAACAACAAACAATATAAATTATTTCCGAACAGCAAAACAAAGAGCAGATTGAAGAGAGCATTATGGATTGAGGCTGAATATTCTCAGCTCCATCTTTCTGTCCCAGTGGGAGACCAATGATTACATCTGGAGTAGACACTAATGTACCACCCAGCGTGTTATTAATAAGTAGTGTCAAAGTGGTCAAGTAGTGCACTCTGTAATTGCATCAGTGGTATAGACTTCTGCAGGTACTCCCATGACCCTCTCCAAGTGAGACCAGGCCAAATGCAGATCAAATACAAAATTCTGAAATTGAATTCAAAAGTGGACTTGCACCTACACACTCTGGAGCTGCAGCGTTTGGGTAGTTGTACTGAAAGGTAAATCTTTGTGTCAGTCTGTTGTATTCTCTTTCAGACGGTCTTCTTCCCCTCTTGATTTGAATTCATTAATTAACATGTTTTAATTGGTATTTGTTTTAGCAATATGTTTTTACAAAGATGTCTTTATAATCTTCACCTGCCCTATAGTTTGGGAGCCTCAACCTTAGCGGACACAATCAAACGTGAAACTTTGAACATGCAGTACTTTTATTGGTCCACTAGATGTGAGTGTCGTTCTGAGTTTCATGTCGTGTTAATTTATGACCATGGTAGATTATAGATGTGCGGCAATTAAACTTTTCACTTCCCTTTCTCTATTCCCCAAACAGAAGCTAAAGAGAGATTTAACCTTTTAGTTTGCCAATTTCAGCAGAATGATCCCATGTCTTGATTGATTATTCTATTGTTTGTTGATTTAAGATGTTGGAGGTAGGTGTTATGAATACTAAAATTAGAAGGAGACACATACACACACACACACACACACACACAAATACACACGTCATTAGTTTGTGTGTGTGTGTGTACTGTAGGAGACTGTGATTTGTTAATGCTGCAGGTTTGTTCAAACTAATTATCTCTGAAGGCAGACTTTGTTTTTACTCCCTCCAAGATATACACACACAGTAGATGTCGAGATTTTTTTTTATAAACAGGGCCTATACATTACAGTACTCAAACAATGTTTTGCCAGTTTGAGCAAATATTTGTATATATGTATGGACAAAAACGCAAGCACACATACAAAGAGACGCGGAGTGTAGCAGGGGAAAAAAAAGAAGAAAGGGGTTGGCTACTTTTCTAAATGGGGCTACACATCGCACTCAGACAGTGAATTGCCTGTTAAAGCCACGTCAACTCTTTACACACACAAACACACAAACACACACTCGCACACAACACACACACACGAACTGCTATGGGGAAAGGGCTATTGTCAGATAGTGTGTGTGTTTTATAGGTCCAATTTCTGCTCTGTTAGAGCGCTATTCAATTTCCAGCAGAAATCGATGGACCTGCTCAATGATTCATGGACCCATGAAGGAGACTGCTCACCCATCCAGTGTGTGTGTGTGTGTGTGTGTGTGTGTGTAGTAACTCTCGGCCCAATACGACACAGAGCTATACTGTATGAAACTAGCAACGCGTTATCAACTCACTTGACCTGTGGTAAAAATTCTACCGCTGCCGTGTAATGGCATTGTCTGTGTGTGTATCTGTGTGCTAATGAATGCACTTGACCACACCAATTTGACCGGACTGAATGAAAGAGAAGCATCACTGTGACAGAAGGTCTGAGTTTGTGTAAGAGAGACGCAAGAAGAGAGGGGTGAAGTGAAACGGGGAAAGCACGAATGAATGCGGAAGGAATGGACAAACAGGAGGAAACAGCCCTTGTGATTGATTCTCCTAACTTCTAGCGTCACTGCTCGGAATGGTGGATCAAAAGTTCGCTGTGGAGGGAAGAGAGGAGAAAAGAGAATAAATGGAGAGGAACAGAGTGCCTTAGAGGAAGGATTAATATGCTTGTAAACCATAATCAAACAACAAAGGCAATGAATCGCAGTCAGATAGACTAAAACACACACATACACACGCACACGCACGCACACACACACGCATGCACACACACAGCACTACGGTATGTAAAGAGTTGGGTGGGTTTCTAGGCCACCAAGAAGAATCATGATGACAACATTCATCCTTCAGCCAGCTTCCTCTCAGCTGGCTAACTGCAGCTTTCTACGAAACAAGAACACACTCACAGACACACAGGCACACACACACACACACACACACACACACACACACACACAAACACTAAACTTTCTACGCATCCATTAGATTTGTAAATGTGTTCCCCTGTGGATAAATAATGAATCTCCACTCCCCACTAATGACACCTGCAATGTGCAGGGGCCGATTCCTTTCGGTGGGTTTGTAGCCTAATGTGTTGGGGGCTGGACTGTGAATGTGTGAATGTGTGTGTGTGTGTGTGTGTGTGTGTGTGTGTGTGTGTGTGCACGTTGGTGTAGCCTTCTATGAGGTACGGGGTTTTCAAAGATAAATGAATGCTCCCACATTGTTTGGTTTCTCGCATCGTATTGAGTGGCCACGCTACGCTAGCCCTGCATTGCGCTAATGCCACTAAACTCATTAGAGCTAAACTGTAGGGTGAGAAGGTAAGAGGGGAGCGACACCGGGAGAGAAGGAGAGCAAGAGGCTGATGGAGCGAGAGGGGCGATGGGAGAGATAAAGACACCGTCAGGAGTGGCTAGGAGTCAGGTGTTTATGGCCTTGTGCTCTTCCAGTGGGGGGTGAGTAAAACACACACACACACACACACACACACACACACACAGTGGAGGTCAGAGGAGCCAAACCATTGTGTCTTTCAATGGGACCGTGCGCGCGCAAACATGCACATCACACACCAAGCATGGATTGGACAGGTGCAGCGACATTGTTTCTTGAGTGCAGAAATCCATTGTGCGAGATGAATCGTGGACGTCCCACTAAACGGCCTCTGACAGTTTGCTTTGACAGCTAAGCGACACACTTGCCGAATAGGAATTTGCAGGAGCACACTCAACCCCCTAAAAAGAGAACTGTCCCTGTGCACTTCGGGTTGTGACCTGGAAGCATCACTTTGCCTGGGGCCATTGGGACCTAAGTTAGCCCTTCACACCTCGGGTTATGGGAGATGGAAGATGGGAGGGAGGCATGAAATTATAAATAACTGATCTCTAGAGCTCTCTTGGGTTAGATAACTTCACTGACTCAACACTCATATTTTTTAACCCATCCTGAAAGCCAACGTCACACAACTTTGCGTAGCAACTTTCCTACACACAGGCAACTTTCCTACACACAGGCAATTCAAAGTGCTTTACATAAGGCAATCAGGCACATAAGGAATAATAACATTAAAAAAAGATACTGTTTAAATTGAGCATTTAGCAGACATGTTACAGATGACCTGAGGAATCTAGGAGCTTCATATTGTAATAGCATAGTTGTAATGTAGTATTGGCCAAGACTATATTGTGAATTGTAGATGAGGAACAGTATTTTACAAATTAATTCGATGTCATACCAGTGCAGTGATCTGACAATTGGTGTGACATGTTCATATTTGTTGGTCTTTGTTTGAAATCAAGTAGCAGCATTCTGACCGAGCTGCAATAATCTAACCGCTTTTTAGGAAAACTTGAAAAAAAACCATTGCCGTAGTCTAGACTACTGGTAATAAATGCATGAATAACTAGCGGATTTCCAAGTGATACATTAACGCATAAAAATTCCTTTTAGGAGACATTCTGTTTGGGTCTATTTAAAACAGCCCCATTTTTCTACTAGTCGACCCCAATTTCTTTAATATTTTATGCCCAAATCATGTTTCTGAGTCTGCCCCATTTTTTCCCCTTCTGTGCCTTTTCTTTTTAGTTTAATTCCCTCTCTTTCTTTCACACTCTCTCTATATGGTATGTCTCATTGGACCCCTAGAAACCGCAGTCTTAGTTTGAGTTTGTGCTTTTGCGTGTGAGACAGAGGAGAGAGATTGAGACTGATAATGTGTGTGTGTGTGTGCGCACGCGCGTGTTTGTGGAAGAGAAAGCGACAGAGAGAGTGTGTGTCTAATTACAGATGTCTTTTAATTAGTGAGGACCCCTGCCTACATGGGTTGCCTTGGTAACAAGGCTCGCTAACACTGACAGGTGGCTGGCTAAAGTTAGACTCCTTGTCTAGAACACACACACGCACACACACACACACACATGAATATACACTGTGCATGCACTCGCCCACGCACACAGCAAAAGGTCATCTAACACGAGGGGAGCCACTGTCAGACGGAGCTATCCAAACCCACCTGCAGTGCACAAAGTGGGAAGAAGATCTTCCACACACACTCCGACGCAAACACTCCAGTGGGATTTCAAAAGACCGCCAGAACCATGCAGGCTTCTCCGTTTTCCTTGTCATTTCCTTTGCGCTTCATATTCCTTTGAAGTACAGTAGGAAGTACAGTACAGGGCCCAATACCCTGCTGACATTCCCATCATGGCTACTCAATATTTGATTATTGTTTAATATGATAAACGGACTCTGATGAGCTTTACATAGAGCACCAGAGACTTTATGAGGAGAGACTTTGGATGCATGGTTTAGGGAAAAGATGTGTTCGCATAAAAATCGTCTGTTCTGCCAGTTGAATTACTGGGCTGATATACACAGTACACACAGTGCACAACTAACACTTTAGTTCAAAGAAACCACAGAAGAGTTTTCACAGACAAAATGCTGTTATATAACCGTTTCATGGGGTTTAAAACTGGACACTTTTTAAGGCAACATCAAGCCCAAACCATGAAACCAGATTGCTGTGGTGCAGCCCTGCTTAGTGCTGCAGTGGAATCTCAGCCCTGGTTAACCCTCGTTGGCCCTGCTGTGGAAACTATAGTTCCAGCAGACCAAGCATAAGGTAAGTTTTCTATTGATCACAAAGCATGGAAAAAGGCTGGGATCTGACTCAGAATCACTCTTTGAAATAATTTCCTCCTTCTCTTTTTCCTCCACCGCTCTGTCTCCGCCTGAGGAAGATTGATACAGACGTTTTTCTCCCCTACAAAGGCTGGCCGTAAAGAAGTGGCCGCTGTGTAAATTAATCTGTGTCCAAATATTGATCTGTCACATTTGTCACGCGGCCCCTCGCTCCCCATAGAGCGCTGGATTTGTTTCAATCAGAGACGCCTGCCCTTGCCTTCCCAGAGTTAAACCAGTTAGCTCAACTCAGTGTGTGTGTGTGTGTGAGTGTGGGTGGGTGGGTGTGTATGTGTGAGAACTAGTGTGTGTGTGGGCATCCAAGTGTGCTTGCACGCTAAAGTTTGAGGTGTGTGTAGGTGTATAAACTAACTTTAATTCAGATCTGGTTTTCTCTCTCAAGGTGATGGTGACTTTTTATTTTCGTAGTTTTTGTCAATAACTTTTACTTTAGCCTCTGGTCTGCCCCTTTTGTATAGAGGGGGTGTGTGTATAGGTGAGGATACCAATGTGTGTTTGAGTACAAGCCTGATAGTTTGTGTTTTTTTAATTGCCAAAATATGTAAATTGTTGCGTCTTCGTTAAAACAAATCTATAAGTGGAGCCAATTTGCAAAAGTGCAATTAAGACTCATGGGGATCCCTGATGGCAATGTGTTCTATCAATGGCAAAGACCATTATGAAAAGGTTTATGGACATTTTGCATGAAACACGACTAACCCTTATGTATAACTTAATAATCCAAACACTTATCCTTTAATTGGTTTAATATGATCCAATACGACCTAGGTTTCATAAAAGTTATTGGTTGAAGTATGAAAGTACAAGTTGAAAATAAAACATGTACTCGTGCATGCATTTATAAATTATTACAAAATGGTAAGATCTTACTGTAAGTTATACAATGAATATGGGCATTCCGACTACATTTAGTTAGTGGGCCACCTATATGATGTGTGTGAATGTGTCCAATGTATTTCTATGTGTGTTGTGTGAACTCCATCTTCCCTGGATGATCACTAATGCCAATATCATTGGTGTAGTAGGAGCTTCACCTGCAAGCAGCAATACAAAACACAAGCGCACACACATGCACGCCCACACACACACGCACACACACACACACACACACACACACACACACACACACACACACACACACACACACACACACACACTCACACACACTTACTTATAAACACGACAATAAACAGTCAGATTGACTCAATGATCTGATGGAAAGTATCCCCCGGTGTGTCGATTCCATTTGCAATGGATAATTAATTTCCGTTGATAGACTTTCCACGGAACTCCCTCTCCTCCTAATCTTTTGATGTGAGCAGCTTTTTCTGACTGTCTTAAATTCATCTAATTTAAGCGTGATATGCCAAGTAAATGGAATTTTCCTTTTACCTCATCAAAACGGACAGTTTTACTCTTGAGGGAGAATCTGGAGATAAGCGTGTTATCTGTATTCAAGCTTGCCAACCGTAACTGCATACTGACTAAACACACTTACCGCATCTGAAAAGCTTATGTAGCCTGTTCAGGCTAACAGACTGTGGGCTATATAGACTCTACTATGCACTATGCTAGTCTACTAGACTTTATGAAAGTGAAAAGTTGCCTAAAGTCTTGCATTCTCATCAATAATGCAATGTTGAATTCAGATTACGTGTGTTTCTACTTGTCTTACTGAAATTAGACTTTAGTTACAAAACCATCACGCAACGAGCAGTGATGACAGACAAGTCTATCTTTGTAGGAATAATTCAAAACGAACCATTTTGTTGTTTGTTAGTTTTGATGATGGTAAACCTTCAGGTTTTGCAACTTATCTCACCTCTCAAGTTTTTTTGCCAACATATCCAGGTCTGTCTACTGGAGTGCGAAGGTCAAGTCTCTTCCTTCTACCTGACCAGGGAGCTGTGTCAACAAGCCATGAAGCTAGCAAAGTACCCTTTGATGCCTGATGAGGCCACTGTGTCTAAGAGAACAGGGGAGGAGATGGAACTTGGCCCGAAGATGGAAGCGGATTCTGAAGATCAAATATTGTACGCTTCTACAATGGATCTTTTCGACCATGACCTAGATGGGGACCAGTTGGAAGGGCCTGTGGAACGACGCAGTGCCCAGTACGGATCATCTCAGCTGGGGTCGACAGGTGAGGACCAGAGCCTCGTTCTGGGTCTGGGCCTGGAGGAGGGTCCTGAGACAGACGAGAGGGAAGGAGCCATCACGACTAACAGCCGAGGGGAAGACAGCGTGGACGACTCACAAACCATCGACCTCTCCAAACGATTTGGCGGCTTCCTCAAAGGTCGCCATGGATACAGGAAGTTGATTGGCTCGGGAGGGAGGCCCCTGCAGAAAAGATACGGAGGCTTCATCGGTATTCGGAAGTCTGCCCGCAAATGGAACAACCAAAAACGTGTCAACAAGTTGCTCAGGCAGTACATAGGGATGAAGAGCAACCGTAGCGGCAGATTTAACAGTTATGTTCCCGTTACGGGCCAGAGGAGAAACCAACTGTAGGGTGTAAGTGTGTTACAAAACAGCACTAAGCCAGAGGTTGTTACCATAGCCCAATACCTCTACCTTAGTTACCTCAGTCTCCCATGTCTGAAGCGGTCGGATAACATCTAACGATTTGAACTGTGATCCCCTCCTTGCCTTCTCGTGAGAAGAGTAATGTCCTATCTTAAGCCAACTGTCGTGTTTATAATGAGGAATGTTTTAACTGTCTTTACACACCATTATGAGAAACAATAAAAAAAAAATATATACATTTGGAAAATTATTCTGTGTCAGTATCGTAACAGGGCCAAATGTAAAAGGAAGGAAAAATATATTTAAATGCATCTTGAGCTTGAGGGAGAATCTGGATTTCCATTTAATTTACTAGAATGGACTTTAACCTCTTGTCAGGCTATGACGAGCAGATGTTGTATGCATAATGCACTTTACTGTATATTTTTTTCAGGCATGAAAGACACAGATAGGCTTGCACATATTATTTTGCACTGTGCTGTTTTCAAGAGAATGTGTGATGTCTCATGAATGTCAGTTAATGTCTTTTGTTGGAATTTTGAAATCTGGTGTGGTGTTGTCCTTATTTCTATGCTGTGCAACAGTTTCTTTAAATAAGAAACACTTGTCAAACACTGCCCTCTCGTGGTCATTAAACATACATTCAAATGGTCTGAAAACGCTCTTTATCTTGCAACTTTTTCTTGACTTAAGGAAGATCACTGAAGTCGAATAGGATCTTTTTTTATTGGCCACCATAGTCCTCTAAGGTGAACCACTCAAAATTTGCGTTTGGCCACATATAGTGCATGTTTTGCACATATGTATAAATATACCATAACAATATACCATTTATACTTGAATGGGCCTGCTGTACACATCTTTTACCTTGTAGTGGATTATCAAGAAAACTACTTAGATATAGTATAAGTGTGTGTGTGGATGGTGACGTCATGCAAAGTGGGTATGTTTCTCAGCACGTGTAAGCTGTTTTGAGCTGATCAAATCAAATATAAAATAACAAAGTTAGTGTGTATTATAACATTTTGAATGTAATCATTGTTTGAGTCCTCATGAAATGTGTACAGAGAAAACAAAAAATAATTAGTTTGCTATTTATATCGTGGATTGTCATGCAGAAAAAAATACAGAGACATGTCTTAAATGTTCAGTGCTTGTATTTGTGTTAGACAATATGGTTTTGTTTTTCATAAGAGTAATATCACAAATTCAGTCTTAAACTCTATTCCCATGATGATGATCAAGTAGCTTACAAACAAGTAGGTATTACTGTTCACCAACTTTGGAGAGGAGGACGATCATACGGAAGGCTCTTGGCCACGTGAGTGAAACCAAAAGGGTATAGCTTATTTATCTGAATAACATTTCAACAAAGTGGCAAATAACATGAACTCGTCAAATCTGTTTCATCACATGAGCATACAGAAACCGACAAAATAAACAGCTTAAAAAAAAAGAAGAGAGGTACAAAATACTCATAGAGAATCCAAAGCACACGATATATAGAAGTATTCCATAACCATTGTAAGGACAAAATGGGGGGGGGGGGGGTGTCGGAAGAGATAGGAATTATAGCTACTGCAGCCACAAGAATAGCATGGCGAGGGATAGCAGAGAGAGCATACGTACATGTATTTGTTGAACGTGGAAGGAAGAGGAGAGCCTTTAAGTCTTACAACATGACACACAATACAGTTTCACGCCAGCGCCAGTGTGGACTTATTAGGATCAAGGTACAAGAAACACAGAAATCACTTTATAAATGTTAGGAGAAAATAAAATATATATATAAAAACAAAAAAATACAAAAGAAATAACCAAGGATGGAATCGTTTGATCTGAATCTTTTTTTCATTTGATGGCTTTCTGGTCCTGATGTTCAGTACTGATTGAATATCTTCCTTTTTGATAAACGTCTCTCTATTTCACAATCCATCCATCCATCCTTCCATCCATCCATCCAGTCATTCACTCATACACTCTTTTTAGTCAGGGAAGCGTTGGCAGGCTTTCTTCCAGCGGCAGGCCGTGCACCATTGGTCTTTTCTCTCCACTCCGTAAACCTTTCGGCACTTCTTGGCCTCCCCGCGTCCTTTCCTGGAGACAGAGGTACAACACATTGAGGATGAATACGACGGTGTAGTATTTTTCAACCTCGACCCCCAATACAATGGAACTCTGAAGCTTGTTTCATGCCTCGGTAGACTAGTAGATTTTGGACGACAGAAATCAAGCTTTACCCACATCATTTTTAAAGTTGTCCGACTACACCACATAGCTCTTGAAAAGGTAAAGAGAAACAACAGACTATACCACATCTTATTAACAGAGGCACAAAACGTGCTTAAGTCGAAACTGGGAACGACATCGAGAGGTGGTACAGTCTGTATGTGTTGAGAGGTGGAAGGATGGGCTGCTGACACAGTCTGGGAGAAATCACTCCCGAGACAATAGGACGAGATGAGGCGTAGCGATCTGGTCCTTATCTAGCTATCTAATCAGGAGCACACTGACAGCAAGACAGGAGCAATGAAGAAGGGAATGAGAAGAGATTGGATAGGAAGAGAGAGATAACGGGAGACCATGGAGAGTGAGAAAGAGAGAGGGAGAGAAAGCATAAGAATAAGATAAAGAGATAAGAGGTCCTATAATGAGATACTGTACAAAGAGTCATTCATTTCCCCATTCTCACACAGACATCTTGTATTGACATATTGGACAGGGGTTTAACACTGTGTTGAACCTAGTCACACCCTAACAGTCACAGGAAAGGTCGCCTTCCTTTTCCAAAGTGAGTGGAGAGGATAACACCTTCACACCGTTGAACAAGGGTTCGTCACAACGCTTCATCATTAACAGTGGACCTTCCAACTGCTGTTCAAATATGACTCTATGTTAATATCCAATCAATTAATAGCACATTCGTCTGTGCCTGTAACTTGTCTTTTAATTGTAGCCATCCCTGGAACGCGCTGCCTTGGCGTGTCAAGAGCCGCATATTGCTACCCACTAGTTTCATGCGCGTCTTGTTTTTCCAGGTCAGTTCATTCTGGTGAACCTCCAGGACTAGTTACTTAAGTTTCTCGATAGTAAACTCCGTAAAGTAATTAACGTCTCTCCTTTCACACATCAACTGAGCCATGTTGAATAGCCTGGGTTGACTCATTCTAAACAAATGCAGGAACGCCTTTGCCTCGACATGACAGGGGTATCAAAAAGTAGAATGCAACAAGACATACACAAGAATTAAAAAAAAATAACCGAAAAGATCATCCCACCATTAAAAGGGCATAAACGATACATATTTGCAAACGAAAGGTTTACCTGAAGGAGCAGTGAGCACGAGAAGGAGATGCAGTCACGGTTTGCAGCCTGTTAGGGGCGCTGTTCTGCTGGAGCCACTGTTCCCCCACACTAACTGACCTGCAGCGAGGCTTAACCATCTGAGGGGAGCAGAGAAGAAGAAAGACGTTAGAGAAAAGAAAGTTATGAATTTCAGTGAATAAACTGGAACCTTGATGTGGAAGAGCAGTTAAGAAAATGTTCAACTGTTCCACATGACTGAAAGACTTACTGTATCTATGTTATGTATTGGATATTAATACAGACACTGTAGCTCTGAATGTAAACTAAAATAAACTATTTTTACAAGGTGAATAATAGCTGCAGGCTTTGTGTCACGGTCAGTCTCTGGGCCTTGATTTAATTTCACTCAGTTCCTGAAGTAACAAAGTGAAGAGCCTTTCGGTCTAGTTCGGTCTTCAAAAAAAAAGAGACGGATATTGACTATGGAATCAACGACAGCTTACAGTTTATGACACAAAGACTACGTGACTCAGTCAAACACAATTCAAATGACAATGAATACTGTGTGAGAGAGAGTCAATGACGCAGCGGATTACATAAAGTCTATGTGAAGGAGTCAAAGACAAGTCAAATGAAAATGAATACTGTGTAAGAGAGCCAAAGACGCAGCGGCTTCCTTAACAGTCTATGCAGAGGAGTCAAACACAGTTCAAATGAAAATGAATTCTATGTAAGAGAGTCAAAGACGCAGTGGCCTCCTTAACAGTCTATGCGAAGGAGTCAAAGATGGGTCAAATGGCATAGATCTCATGAAGGGAGTCACAGGGGGAAGGGGAACACAGTTCAGATGATAAGATGTCTCACATTTAAAGTGATTCACACGCTGACTATAAATAGCTGCCTCAGCCCAAAGGCATGCCGGCTTTTCGTCTGTTGATTTGGTCGAGTTTTTGCATAAAGAAGAACAGATGGATGGTAGAGGGAGAGGGGGGGGGGGGGTCAGAGATGGGAAAGTCACTGACAGATGAACAGAGGTCAAAGGGAAGAGAGAGGGACAGTAAACGGCGTGAAAATGGGCAAAGACAAAGAAAGAGAAGACAGAAGAAAACCCAGCCAGACGGACAGGCAAACAGGAAGACAAACTGAGGGAAAAATAAAGACAGACAGGCAGACAGACAGAGAGTGAAGATAAATAAACAAATAGACAGCAAGGTAAACCGATCGAGAGAAGGACAAACCAATCAGGCAGCTTCTAACAGGCCAGCCCGCAAGTCAACCACACAAACAGTCAGCCAGTCACAATTGGGAGTGAGGAGCACCGACCTGAGTGTTGTGATGGCCGGGAACAGAGACAGGGGGGTTCCAGCACTGAGGGGCCGGGGAGCGGGAGGCCACAGTGCCCTCTGGAGGAGTACAGGCCTGGAGGAGAGAGAGAGAGAGAACACAGGACATGTCAATTAAATTACAGACTCTGCCAAAAATACTCTGGGTAATCTTCCGTATAGGCAAGGCTGCATTTTTTCTTTTTTAAACCAGAGTTGTTAGCCTTTCACATCTGTGCTTTACAGTCCACCATTACAATCAATTGTCATTGTGGACGGCATCAAATCATCCCAACTCGCTGCAGTTTTTCATCTGATGTTGCAAATGCCAACATCCCCTTTCACAAACAATTGAGTAAATTACTGTTAATTAAATGAAAAGGTCAAAGAGAGACGAAACCCATACTTAAAAATAAAGGGTTGATCCCGCTTATCCAACAGGCTACTACTTCTTTTTTTTTTTTTTTACAGGAAGTCTGTATCTCTGTTACAATCCTCCCCCTAGTGACTCCTCGTGTTATGGATGACGGACTGCAAAACCCAACCCCCCAACCTCCGCCCGAGCTGCCAGACCACTGACCTCAGACTCAACCCGGTGTATCTGGGTTAGAAAAACAACACTCCAGTCTGACTTGTGGCAGCCAGCGAGCACCAAGCCTTGGGGAGGCTACGCTAGCTCGCCGTTTTACTACGCTATCTGTCACAGGACATACACTTCTAGCTTGAACTCTGGGTAAACTGTGGGGATGGTGTGACCCGCTCTGCTTTGAAATGTGTTGTTTGGCTCAAAGCTCACATCTGTCTGACGCCTGGGAGATGTGTCATGCAGTTGAGCATCAGCACATTGTCTGCCTTGAACTGATGACATGTGTCTGTCTGCAATCGTTTAGAGACTAGGGTTTATTCATATCAAGACACTCATTTTATCTACTAGCCAGCACAATTAACCCGAAATCCAAGACTAATTTGGGGGCAACTCAAGCCATTTAAAGGTCACACGCAAATACCCATTTGAAAAATACTTTAAAGTTAGTAATAAAACGCTTAACTTAAGCAATTTGTTTTTACATATTTTAGTTGTAATCAGAAATCAGAAATCAGAAATCCTTTATTCGTCTCACAGCGGAGTAATTTACATTGTTGCAGCAAAAAAAGTGGACAGTGCAGATAAAAGGTAAAATAAACATATTAAATAAAGAGACACAGTATCACAAATAGATGGGGAGAACACATTTCTAATTTAAAAACTAGGTTTTACATCAACTTTGATCAGTTGAGCTTATGAGATCGTCCTTCGCTAAAGGCCCAGGGCATTCGCTAGTCTAGCTTGTCTCTCCGAAAACCTCCACCAACAACATGTAGAAAGTGATTCAGTCCTTGTTGTAATGCGTCTTGTAAGCTAGCCACTGATGGTGTGGCTTTCCATCAGAAAGCACTCTAACGGTTCGTAATAATCCAACCCTGCCCAACTTAGTGAAATGTTATGTCATCATTACTGCCACAACAGAAGCTGTGGGAGTTGCAGATTTAATGTTTTCCCGATGCGTTCTCATAGCATTGTAGACGAATGCTCAAAATGTAACTACTAAATGGGATAAAATAAATAGTATTTCAGTTTTACTATTTAAAATGTGAATTATTATTAAATATTAATAATAATAAATCACAATTATGTCTGTTTAGCACTGTTTTCTAAACAGTGTTACAAAGTCTATGTAACATGGTGGTTTAATATAAAAATTTATCTGTAAACAGATAAATAGATAAATGACAAATAATGGCTACTTCCGGTAGGATAACGCGTCATGTCACAAAGTTCCTCTTTAATGTAAACAGATACGAGGACTACAAGTGGTACAACGTGGCAAACGACAGATGAGAGAACTCTGAGAGGGTGGTACCTGGTAGAGATGTTCGGTGTGGATCTGCCAGAAGCTGCTGGGAGCAGACTGGCTCAGAGAGCTGGGTCTGCCCGTGCCCGACATGGAATTAGACCTGGGTCTGGGACCTGGTGGAATCTGGAGTCCCGAGCCTGGAGGAGGAGGCGGAGGAGGAGGAGGAGACCCACAGGAAGACCAGGGGACCTCAGGGAATGAGGCCTGGGATGGTGCCGGGGGCATGGCGGCCTGGGATGGCGGGGCGTTGAGTGGCGCTGGCGAGAAAGAAGAAGCAGGGTGGTCCACTGCTTCACACGAGATCTTGGTGTAGTAAAAATCCTCTTCTCGTTGGGACTGATCCGATGCACTCCTGAGTGTGTGTGTGTGGGTGTGTGTGTGTGTGTGTATGAAAAAAGCACAGGGAGGCCAACAATGAGAAAGATACCAACAGAAAGAAATGTTTCGTTTTTGTACATTACTGAAAAATGTGAATATTAAATAACTGTGAGTGTGCCAGCCTCTAACTCACCTCAAATGAAGAACTCGGATGTGCCGTGTTATTCCAACGGCAGATGTTAGCACCTTTCCACACCCGGGCCAGAGACATTTATATACTCCCTTGAACGAGTTCTGTGAAACAGACAGTAGGAGGGGTAAGTAAAAAACAATGAGACACACAGAGACATACAAAAAAGAAATATACAACCTAACAACAAGAAAACCAAATCAAAACAAATGATAATCAACAACGTTTGGTTTTTTCTCCCTGTCTCCATAACAACAGACTCCTCCAACTTATATTTCTACCTTAGACTTCCTGGTATGAAGCTCCTCCCCTTGTTCCAGCTCCATATGCAGTCCCTCTTCGGGGCTACTGTCCATCTCGGTGACGGACGGAGAGGGGGCGGGGCTGACACTGCCGTGGTCCCAGCTCCAGTAGCCGCTGCTGCCGCTGTCAGAGAGCTCACCGCCACCACACTCCATGTCCACTGAGGACGACGACCTCACTACACCAGAGAAAAAATGACATGATAAGGACAACACTAAAAAAGAAAGAGTTACCTTTACGTCACACTGATGACTGCAATACATTGCTGGTTTAGGGGTGGGCTTCTGGTCAATTTAGTTATATGTAATGATAAGAATTCAATTGTGTGTGGTGCTTTTATGAGTGGGTGGGTGCAAGAAGGTATATAGACAAGGGAAGGTTTCATTGATTTAATTTTATTATGAGTAGAGCGCAATATCTTCCTATCGTGATTTCCATGACCATAATCTTATTTGTTCCTGCAATATTGGTGAACACAAAAGCCTTCCTTTCAAAAAGGCGTCAGAAACAAGTATGAGAGATTTAAAGTTAAAAAGTAATATCAAAGTGAAAAATCACATTTTAAGTTGAATACAGCCGTACAATACTTTTTTAATGCATAGTAACGTCATACTCACACATAGTCATAGATATTTCTGTAAACCATCCAGTTTCAGTCACTTTGCTATTGCAACGGTGACTAAGCAGAGTAAACTCCTTACATTTGGCTTCAAGTCTCTGTCTTGACACTGGACTACAGGACCACAGGAAAGACTGGCTAGCAGCTACACTTTTGCAGGTTGAAAGTATTTTGACTAACCTGTACCTGGGTTAGTTTGAAGCAGGCTCTGAACTACGGGGCTGCAGGAAAGACTGGTTAGGAGTAACTCTTTAGGAAGCTGAAAGTATTTTGACCAACCTGTGCCTGGGTCGGTCTGGGGCAGGGTCTGAACCACAGGGCTGCAGGAAAGGCTGGTTAGCACCATGGCCGCCATGATCTCATCCATCTCCACTGACTCCAGGCTCCGGAAACAACTTGGGAAAACGAGAAAAAGGGGACAACACACAAATGTTCAATGTATATATCAGTCTGTTGGGGTGCACTGACCAAAGAAGCAGCTTCTGTTTTGTTTTTTTACAGATAAAAACACACTCTCATTTTAGCAATTTGCTTGTCAGACAAAAGGATTCCAAAAGAAACACCAGACTGCACTATGCCAATAGAACAATTACCTATTCGTTATTCTTTAGTTAACTAATTTTGGCCCAGAAACAAAATATGCATACTATCTTATTCAACTTCTAGACACATCAACTTAAACTGAAAAGAAGTAGTATATTACTGCTGCAACAATCACCTGTAAGGTGCTTCCGCATTACCAGAACCGGTGCCAGAGTGTGTTGTGGGAGTCGCAGTTTGATTGATCCACACCCTCTCTGCTCTACCCTGAGGGAGTAAAGCATGTCCTGGACGTTGGGTCACATGATAACTCCTTTCCGTCAATGTGGGAACATCCTGACCACAACATTGCATGTACACCTGTGGACAACAACACAATGGGAACGACAATTAAACATTGGGGCAAACTGCATACAGAATATATAAAATAATGCAGAGAGGAACATGTATTGGACACATGGAATAACTGCTGTAGAGTAGACGTTATCTGCAAAGTAGTCAGCATTACCAGCCCTCCCAGACGATTATGTGCAAATCTATACCATTTTAAAAGTAGTGCTTAGTATTTATTTATTGGATTAGATTGGATAACACTTCCCAAAAGGATTTTGATACATAATTGAATGGACACTAAATCCAATAAAAAGCACATACTATAGATACATATTACACATGTGCACAGATTAAATTAGATGTTTAAAAATAAATGTTGTTTTGTGGTTTTATGGTTTGTGTGAGATACTAACCAAGCTCTCTTGTATCTCAGGTCTGGAGTTCTGGTGGGCAGTTGATGGTTGTGAAAATGCCTGGGTCACTGATGGACGACTTCTCTCCTCTCCAGCCCCAGTTCCTGGTCCCCTAGCTGCCATTGTTCACACGGAACCCTTGCTCAGTACAAAGCTCCTCACACACACTCCTGTCTCTACTGGACAGGCTGGTGAAGAAATAAGCGTAGACATGTTTTTATGTATTTGGATCGAAAATCGCAAAAAAAATTATGTTTGTGCAAAAATTATGTTGGTAGCTACAAGGTTAATCCCCGTTTGAATTATCTAGGGCAAAGGTCATGTAGCCAACAGTAGCAATTACTTCACATTTCATGCAAAATCCTCAACGAGGTTGATGCAAATAAAATATAATATCCATGAACCATATCCAAATCCAATCAAAGCAGTTTATTAACGAGGCATAAGGTCGAACCACTATCAATGGTGACGCATAGGATTAGGTCTTAAACGTAGGCTACTTGGCAACGATTGCCTACGTTCAACGTACAACAAACACTGCAAAATTATATATATATATGGTAGATAATACATTTTTCTATTCCATTCCATATTTTTACAATGCAATACGTCGAGTGCATCGTATTTCACCATTTATTTCAAGTAGTAAACAAGTGACATCGCGTGGGCGGGACCAAGGCGTTTATTGGTCAGAAAGTGCTTTCAGGCAAACACCCCCCTTTTTACCAACGTGTATGGACACGAGTTTCGCCAAGAGCAAGAAAGGGACAAGTGAAATAACCGGCATTTCAACTAAAGTGAAATTATCCTTAAAAAATATGAAAGAAACATGTCGAAAGTATTACGGTGCTTTAGAAAAAACTGTACTGGGTGCAAACTGAACTAACTAAATAACGTGATCTCGGTTGAGCCAAAGCATTCGGATATCCACCCGGCAACATACTTGCAAATGCCTCCCATTGAAGAGTTCAAAATGCAGTGAAATATCCTATTGCTTTAAATAGCTGTGTAATATTCCTTAACACTAGCCAAGAAACAGTAGGCAAATAACTATTGAAAATAACTGATAAACCAACCTTTTCGGCGTCCTGTCTGAAGCTGTGCTTGCTAGTGATGTTGACGTTGTCCCACCGTTTGCCCGGGTGTGCAGAGCCATGGGAGGAGGGGGGGCTGGGGGGTTGGTCGAATAGGATTGTGATGCACGAGTGCTACGTGTGCACGTATGGAGAAGCAATGTCGACGATGACAGCTGGGCAGAGCGCAAAGATATCGGTCTGCAACGCTTTAGTATAGACAGGCAGAGAGGATGAACGAGGTGCAAGGCTCCAGACTAACATTTTACACTGGTGGCAGTGCTGTTGTGCCTCTAAGTTTTTCAGTTAGTGGCGGTAGCACAAAAACTGGTGGCAGCTTTTTTGAGGTATTTTATGAAAACGACGTACACGTTTTTTTAAAACGTAAATATTGATGCTTCGCGATACTATATTGCGCGAGAGACAGAGAAAGAAATGCTGCCAGGGTAGTTCAAAAGGAGGATACTAGATAGGCCTAATCAAACAAAATTGGCGAACTGTTTGACTAAAATATGACTTAGGATTTTAATAATAACACCAACGGAAGTCAAGTGGCACTGCCACCAATCTTCTTTTTTTTTGTGACAGTGCATGGGCAAATTTTTGGTGGCAATTTGGTGGAGCCCTGCCTAGTTGAGGGGTTGACAGAGCAGAATTATATTTTGTCTATGTTGTATGCAGGCTTTTATCGATAGAATAAGACGTCGGGCAGGTATGCAGACTTCTGTTCTTCTTAGAGAATCAAACAAAATCGGCCAACTGTGGGACTAAAATAGAATTTAGGATTTTGTTTGATTATTAGTAATAGTTACACGCATGTAACTATTCATACTGTTACACGACGTCCAGGTCTTGTAATTTATAAAAAATCTTAGGTTTCATGCTACTGTAACAGACATATTTTGAAATATGAAAACAATCTTTAGAAATTTTGACAGGCTTCTATGTAGGTTTGGTAGGCTAATGTATTAAACAAACAACAACAAACAAAAAATAAATCTATATACACTAACAACCGGTAACAGAGATTAAGAGAGAGAGAGAGGGAGAGGGAGAGAGAGAGATAAAGCGTGTGTGTTTGTGTGTTTCTTGTCACTATGGCATTAAATAATATATCCCAAAACCAGCAGGGCCTGTTTAATACCTGTGTGCAAGTACTTGTGCACGTCATACATGTTTGTTTTTGGATTGCTGGTGTGGTGACACACAATGGTGGGTTTGTTTGTTTGTTTGTTTGTGTGTGTGTGTGTGTGTGTGTGTGTGTGTGCGTGTGCGTGTGTGAATGGATTAGTGTCGTCCAGACACCAAGGCCAGGGATTTTCGTCTGAGCACCAACAGCGTTAGAGAGAGAGAGAAACCCAATCCTAGTCCCAATCCCAAACCAGACAGAATCCTTTTTAGGACAGCCACCCACTCATTAATATGGTATGACCTTGTCTGACATGCAGACAGCACCCCGGGTCCAGCCACAACAAAATTATCTTATCATCGAGATTATTACAGCAAAGCAATGAACAAATGACACGGTCTGAGATGAGATTAAAGGTGATATTCCCTAGGCCGAAGAATATAAAACGCCTATGGAATAAGGGTTTACATTTTGATGAACAAAAGACAGGAAAAATCACAGAAGCCACTTCAATATATTGGCATATATTTAGGAAAAAAAACTATCACACACAAACACACAAACTCACAACAAGCATATATTAAAATGTATGTAGCACATGCTTGCTGACAGATTTTATGCTTTTTATTCTTCTAGCTCGTTTAATCAAATCTGCAACAAAAACATGATATTTACCTAGGATCTAAGGGACAATGCTTCTATGTGGGTTGCACCAAACAGTGTTTCTTTAATGTGGAATACATATGCTTTCTTTTCTTCAAGCAGCTAGGGCTCCAGTTGCCTTGGTTACGATACAATATCGCATGCATGTCATATTAAAGTGAGAGGAAAACTTTCAAATAATCTCTGGCTCAAAATATAAAAAAGGATTGCACAGTCAGATGGAAGGAGAAGATTAGATTTGCATACTTCACCAAAAACAGAAGTCACAGGCACATGAAAACACTAGTAAAGAGTCAGATGTTTACAGGATAAAGAAAGCAGAGGAGTAGTGATAGAAAAAGAAACTTAACAAATAAAAACAAGTCAAATGGTACAGAACTCTAATTCTTTCAATTCAGCAAGAGGAAGAACAGTGCGATAGGGCTATTGGTTCTCTCCTGCCTGTATTTAGAATAAATATGTAATGCGTTGATTGAGATTGGCTAAAACAGCCTTTTCCTTCTGATCTCTCTTGCATAAAAAAAATACATGTATTTTTTTTTGACATTTTCACCTTCTTCACCTCAGGTATCAACTTCCTACTAATAAATTTAAGCCCCTCCCCTTCCGAAAGTGTATTTGACACCCGGCGGCTTCACATGCCGATGCCTCTGCTGATGTCTTTTTTCAGAGGGCTGGTTGGTAGGCCTATTCCATATTTTGTATTCCACTGAAGACAGGGCGGTTCCTGACGTCTTTTCAAAAATCAGAATGTGCAGTCATGGTGGATCATCCACTAGGGGTGGGGTCTCAGGAGGGGGCAAAGAATTCCAAAACACCTGTCATCCAGACGTTAATTGGTCTCTCGCTTTACCTGAAAGACAGCTAGGAACAAATAAAGAGAAATGGCCACCACCCTCGACATTCTCTGGGAAGAAGCTCATCGCAGGGGAACTACACATGAGCGTAGCATTGGTGTTAGTCACCCAGTAGTTTGGGAGTTGTTATTTTCCCACCTTTCTTACTTTATCCCTACATCTTTATTTGTTTCTATGCCGACAGAATATTTAGTCCGGTGGGTCCAGTTCAGTTGCTCGGTTCAAGCACCTGTCCTCCAAGTCCTCCTTAGTGTCTTTGGGTTTTTCTGACTTTGCTCAGGAAAAGTTAGTGTACTGAGCAGAGTCAGTACATGTGACATGTTCGTTTGTGTGTGTGTGTGTGTGTGTGTGTGTGTGTGATTTCTTCTTTGTCTTGTTTATCTGGGTAGAGATGCAAGGGGAGATTCCGGCATGTTTTTGTGATCTTTCCATTTTGGGATATTTGACATGTTTGCATGACCATTTTCATCACCACCTACTAACACAAATACAAACGGCACAAAGAAAAAAAAAAAAAAAAGTAAAAATATATTTATATTAAAATATATAAATTGCTTGCTTTTGTTTATCAAGTCAAATGATTGGTTTGAGAACAAGTTTTATTTTGTTGCTCATTTGACCATACTATACCTTGGTGCTCACTCTTGTTTCGGTTGGCTTCGGAGCTCACCGCTACCTCGGACTGTGGGGCAGAAAATAGCAAATCAATGAATACGTCAGTGGCTGACCAACATTATATGCATTTATGGAATGTGACACGACTAGGATAATCCTCAATAATGGAAAAAATGCATTCAAACTGTCTATCCAAGCCATAACTTATTTCAGAATGCGGCTACCCTGTGGGCTTCCAGTAGCTCATGAGCCAATTATAATTGCAATTAGATTCCCCCTGATTGATTACAGGTGTTTAGTCTCTTTATGTGGTGCCTAATTAGTCAGTAATTGATTGACGTTAAAAATTACATAGCTCCGCATTGTGATGAGCACAGATACTGACTCACATAAAGCCCAAATTGCGTGCACGTGTGTGGGTGTGTGTATGAATGAGGGAGTGAGTAGGTGTGCATAAATTTGTTGGTCATACCTTTGCTCCATTAAAGTTATAACTCTGTTCAGATTTTCTGGGGAAGGAAACATACACAATTAATACAGGTTGAAGTGAAGCAAACCCACTGGTGTAATTAAAAAGATAAAACAACGTTCTCCTGGGTCCGTAGGGTACAGTGACTTCAATGACAAATTAGTTCCTTCCATTCTCCACATCTTAGTGATATAGTGTCTTTTATTAAAGGAGCCAACCTCTTGTCATGATATAATAAAGTCATATCCAACTATGCACCTTTAAGCTTAAGCATGGGAAAAGCATACAAACTCATAAAATACTTCAGGAATGTACTGATAGGGTGTGCCTCTCTTTTCAGAAATCTGCAGTCTAATGATGTCTATCTCTTTTATCGAGTGCTATGCATTCCTTAAAATGACTGACTGTTCTCTGAATGTTGGTGAGGAAGCTTAGATCCTGGCATCAGCTATGGTTCAATGAGCTCATTGTTACTGTCACATTTGACATGACATAAAGGGTGTTGGCTTTGAATGGATAGCATCTACACACATGCACAACCTCACGCACACACTGAAATACATACACACAGATACACTCACACATACAGTATCTATTGAGACACAAAAATATATCTGCCACACCTTGCTCCTCCCCCTTCAATCAGCCAACACCTTTGCAGTGGTTTACATTAATCAAGTCCAACAAGTTTGTGCAGTTTCTTACTAATTGTAGGTATGATTAGTAGATCAGTTATCTGTTGAATCAGTAATTATTTAAATGCTTTAGCTTGAGAGTAAAGAATAACCACCACAGTATTGACAGCGCCAGGAATTAGGCAAGTAGAGATATGGTATGGTCCTAATCAAAAAAGTAAAAAGAAATCTACACAAAGTGGAATTTTGATGTAGAGAATTAATTCACAATGCAGCACATTTTTGTAACTTTATTTTTACAAATTCGAAAAAAATATATATAATTGATTTTCCGGCGAGTTTTCTTTTGCTCTTACCTGCGACACCTGAGGCATAACGTGAGGACTGTGATGCTGAGAATGAGGAAGAGGAGGAGGGAGATGAAGGCGACCTCGGGGGACGAGAACCAAACCAGGGAGGAATGCTGCAGTATTTCTATAGGAGCCATGGTGCTATACTGTGAAACGACAGACAGTGAGCAACCAGACGGCGATGGCAATGTAATGGTTGTATCTGATTTGTTTTATGATTACATCTATGAATATGTCTTATAATTCCCTGGCTGATGGTTCATGTTATTGACATGTCACATAAATAAACAATAAATACATAATAATGTCATCACTTTATGCAGGAGCAATATATAGCACAGAGGGGAAATAAAACAGACATTGGAGTACTTCAAAGATGTCTGAATATACGGTTATTTCCTACAATAGAACATAAGTCACAAACTACTATTGATGACAACTTCAAATAACCTCAAAAGTGTTGATATAAATGCAAGAAAAAAAAGGTTCGGCACATAAGATCTGAACCAAAATCACGATACAACAATCTGCAAATACCTTGTGCGAGTCTTGCTTGAAAAGAAAAAGTTATGCACAGAAGATTTTAACTAAATCGCGACGCAGCAATCTACAATTACCTTGTGTGAGCCACCAGCCAGCAGAGAAAAGTTCTCAGCATTCGAAAAACACTCCAACTGCAAACTTCTTATTCACCTGACTCCTTCTTAAGACCTCCATGGGCGAGAGAAGGAGAGAGAGGGAGGGAGGGACAGTCCGCTGTCTAGATTCAGTCAGTCTGTTGGTCTTCCTTTTTCTGTCAGGAAGTTGGCAGTCACCACACTATTGTCTCAGTTGTCATGAACCTTAAAGCCACAGGGATCCGGCTCATACTATAGATAGTAGTGGAGTCAGTCGAAGTGACGACAGCTTTTACAGGTAAAGCCACATTCCCAGAGAGTGCAAAAAAAACAAAAACATGCTGTCAGAGTTTATGAGTGTGTAAAGTCATCATTTTATACAGTGTGCGATTTATGGCTTTTGTTTTATGAACACAAATCAAATCATAAAGTGATCGAAAAGAAAACAGGGAAGTAGTCACTAGGCTAAACGTTATTCTGTTAAGATAAGGATGCTTTGCTCAAACAAACAAGTCTCAGTCTAAGAAATTCAATTGATTTTCAACCACGCTTTCTTCTGAAAATTTTTATTGGACATAAACAAAAATAAAATTGAGGTAGCCTAATAAACGAGTTAAGTTGAAGAGAACGGTGTTTATTCATGTTGAAAACTGTTCAATTCAAATCCACTTGGTGGTGGTGTCAGCAGCTGTAAAAGGGAAATGGCTTAGTGTAGATTCCATCTGAATAAAATTCAGCCCATGTCCACCTTTCCAAACTGACACTGAGCAGTTCTCACATGTACAACAGCAGACGTAGATGGTTTGTGAAACATCACTGCCCTCTAGGGACAGTTCCATAGATTACAGAAACATTATGAGTCTAGCGTGATCTGAGGTTATTGGTCACATTACAAAATAACACTTTGATCTTGTCACCTTTATTTCCTTCCTTGTTTCTGTATGTTATTGCTTGCCTTGTTTAAAGCACATTAAATTGCCTCTGAGTATAAAGTGTGCTATACAAATACATTTTATTTTATTTAATCTAACCCGTTGTCCTAGTATGCTAGGACAATTGCTAAGTTATGACCAAGTGGCTGAGAGAGGTTTTATAATTTCCTTAGACATGGAACTGGTTTTATGACTTGACTAAGCCTAAAAGGAAATTAGCGGTTGAAAATCGACAAATTTTGTTTTCCCCAAAATACACAAAACACAATCAAACCGTCCAAATACAGTCCTTTGGAATGTCTTTTTTTTATTTTTTATCCTAGGCAGTTTAAAGTCGGTAAAATGTTACAGTATAAGCATTCTTTTTACACTGTATCTACACACAATTAAAAATAATTAGTAAAATAAAAAGCACATAAAAACTGTGGCTCATTTTCAACAGGCAAGTGCATTTAAATAATTCTAGAAAACTTCTATACAAAACCTAATTGTCTATTACACTAACAAATGCAATGTTTTCATCTATCTTTTTCTTGAACTGCTCGTAGTTCTATACTCTTTTGCACCTGTCTCCTCATGAGGAACAAAGTTGAGACAAAACAAAGGACCAGGATGAGGAAGAACACACAGGCGAACCACAGCTGCCTTTCCCCAAACACCCCAAGTATAGTATCCCTCTGCCTACCGTAGTCCCGAAAAACGGCCTCCAGCTGAGAGAGCGTGGACAGAGATATGAACACGTGGAAGATCTGGTGACCCTGGCCCACGATGTCACAGCAACCCGGGAAGAAGCGCTCGGGGACGGGGCAGGAAAAGAAAGCTACGGAGAGCAAGGAGAAGGCCACCTGCAGGGCGTGGAAGGGCAACGCCGTCTCGTCCGTCCAGGGCACCATGACCAGGCGGTGGACCACGGGACTGTTAACCAGCATGTACATCAGACTCAGGGGGCCCAACTGGAACAGTTTGCGAGCCAACGGGTACGGCCGCCGATAGCGGACCATGGAGAAACACGAAGCGCCGCAGGAGGTCACCCCTAGGAGACCCACGCAGGGTAAGAACGCCGGCCCGAGCCGCCCGCTCTGCCAGATGGGCTCCGAGCCGTAGAAGTAGTGGGCCAAGGCGGAGCCGTAGGCGTACACGGCCACGCCCACGTAGTCCAGGAAGAAGACGGTGTAGTGCGTCAGCTCCGAGTGGGACTGCAGCAGGTGAGCCGCCGCGCTGCAGAACAGGTAGGCCAGGCAGGAGAGCACGTAGAGACCCAGAGGGAGGGACACAGCGTCCAGGCCGTGGCTCCACGCCTCGGGGTTGGCCCGGCAGCACAGCAGCAGCGCGGGGATGGCCAGCAGGTGTGTCCAGGCGTTGACGCTCTCGTTGTGTCTCTGGAAGAGGCTGAGGAGGTAGCAGTGCCACGCCTGGCCCACGGGGCGGTAGCCCGACAGGATGTAAGGCTCTCGGAACAGGTCGGGGACCTGTGCGGCCGGCACGGTGGGGCGCGGGGAGAGCAGCAACGACCGGAGGAGGTCGGAGAGACTCTGGAGCTGCTTCCCGAACAGGGGTGAGGCGCCGAGACGACGTTCCAGGGAATCGCCAGACATGGTGGAGACAGAGAGGAACGGAGGGAGAGTGATAGGGGAAAGAGGAAGAGAGGAAAATAGGAAAAAAAGCTGGTGTAGAGACAAAAAGGATTCAAGTACAGAAGAAAAGAGGATTGCAAAGAGTTAAAGAGAAGTGCTGTTTCTCCAAATCTGTAGAGGTGCAGGTAGCCAGCTCTGTTAAAACAGTAAAGAGAGAAAAAAACCTGTCAGTGACGGATTTCCTATTCACTAAGGGCTATTGCTATTGTTTACACTGACCTTGACTCCTAGTGTGTGTCAAAATAGAGATTACAGTGAAACAGAAAACTTAAAAACTCTGAATGAGTTAAAAAAACAAAACCAGCCATAACAATTTACCAGTTAACAGCGGCTATCAAACAAAGACTAAAGCATAAAGCAGGAACTATCTGTCCACTTTCCATTTCAAAGCATTAAAATACTATATATGAAAACACAGCAAAACATTCAACTTACAAAAAACAACAAGAGTGGAACCTTGAAATGAGAAACCAACCCGTATTTAGTGTTATTCCATAGTTGCTTTTCATCCAGCGAGTGTCTTCAAACTGACAACCACTGTGTATGCCTGCAGTCTCACTTTACACAAAACATAGTCATTAGATCCTGGTCCTTTTAACCACAGGCACACAAGGATGGGCACTATAAGCACAAGCAAACACACAAACAAAACACACACACACACACAAACAAAACACACACACACACACACACACACACACACACACACACACACACACACACACACACACACACACACACACACACACACACACACACACACACA
>JAVQIZ010164065.1:0-17715 GCA_036023535.2 Galaxias brevipinnis
CCCCCCCCCCCCCCCCCCCCCCCACGTCTCAAAAGAACACATCTGGACTTTTGGTTCCGGTTCCTTGTCTCGAAATTCAAGTTCTACACCATCTGGAAAATTATTTTAGACTGAAAAAAAGTACATATTACTATTTTTGCAGGGCTTATGGTAGGTTTTACATGAGGAATGGTCCTCCGTTGATCCCGCACTAGCGCTGCGTCATGCTGACATACCCACCCACGGAGGGGGACGAGGTCTGGCCGCGGGTGGGTGCACGTGTCTGAGTGTCTGGGGTGGATGCGTCTGGGTATCTGGGTGTCTGGGGTGGATGTGTGGATGTATGGTGGATTTAGTGATCCCTACTGGAGGAGCTAATGAAACCCACAGGTCCTGATGTGTTCTCCTGAGTGATGGAGCTCAGAGCCCCACTTAACTCTGCCTGGTCTGGATGAAGGGATGATGTGATGAAGGGATGATGTGAATGTTCATGAGACATGATTCTACATCCTCTTCTCTCTCCCTCCTCTTAAATATTATTTATTTTCATTTTATCCTTATTTTCTTTGATCACTGTTTCTTTTTTATTATTTGACCTTCACCATTCCCCGTCTTCCTCTTTCTCCCCCTCCTCTTCCTCCTACTCCTCCTGGCACAGTCCAATACATAGTACAATTCAACTCTGGGAAGGTGATTTGTGGAAGTGTAGGTGTCCATCCAATACCAGAGACGGAAAGCCAATATTTAGCCCACTCCTGTGTGTGTGTGTGCGCGTGTGTGTATGTCTTTGTCTGCGTGTATGTCTGTGTCTGTGTCTCTGTGTGTGTGTGTGTGTGTGTCTGTCTGTGTCGGTGGTGTCATTGTCTGTGTGTGTGTCTATGTCTCTCTGTGTTGATGTGTGTGCGTGGGGGGGGGGGGGGTTGTCTGTGTTTTTGTGTGTGTGGGATGGCTTTGACCTTAACATCTCTTCCGGTGTCAGGTTTAAAAGCTCTGAAGTGTATTTTTTACATGTTACATAAGGTTCCGTCTGAATGAGAAGTGTATGAATACAGCCATGCTCCCATTGTAGGTGGAACATAGGAGCAACATGTTTGTGATCTCGGATTAATGCAGCGTTCATCAGGTTGATTAAGGGGCCATGTTGTTTTTAATATCCATGTTCACTCTTCCAGTGGGAGAAACGAACGACTATCCTCATACGAGATCCTCAGAAGGAATTGTTCATAAAAAAACTTGTTAACAACGACCGTGACTCATAAAACGTTCAACTTTGACCTCATGTTTTGTCAACCACACAGGCTCATCGACTGGACTGAATCCATACCAGGAAATATTTATCTCTACTCTGCTTTCTGGGAACTATAAAACTGTTTAGAGCTCAGAGTCGCATCCTCAGCCTGCCGTTTACATCCCCGTAGCAACGCCCTCGGGCTAAGACCCTCCTCAGGCCCCAACGATTTTACTGAGTCATGGTTTCCCTGTTCTAACGAGGTGGTGGCATGCTGAGTCATGGTTTTCCGTTTCATTGAGGAGGCTGCTGGTCCCAGAACCTCTGTGTAACATCAGGAGAGATTCACTCCCGCGTGATTTGAGATGGACTGTTTGTCCGTTCAGAGTTGTATTATGTTTTTAAAGTGTGAGTCAAACAGGCAGAGCTGATGGTAGATATCATAATATATTTACTGGTCAGTCGGACAGAGAGCATTACTCCCAGGGCGGGGGAGCCTCGCTGTTATGTTTGTTATGTTACCATGGCAATCAAACATCAATATCATGACCTTCCCCTTCCAAAGCATTTCCTGTCTGTTTCAACTGTTTCCGATGCATCGTACACAAAATGGTGTGTAATGGTCTTTATATACTGCAGTAGCAAACATGAATAGCTATCTTGCGCACTTTGATGATGTCTATACGTGCTGCGCTGAGTGCCTTGATTGGGATAACATGATTTAGTTCATATTTGTCCTAGCTAATATGATATAGCTGACATGTTGACCAACTGTATTGTTCCCTTGCATGCCTGTAGATGGAGACTTTCAAAAGAGAATGACAGCTTTTTTTCACTCAAATGTTTTATTGGTAGTAGTTTTTCTGGGTATAGAACTAGGGAGTGTATTAAAGTATTCATATATGTTGAAGTACGATGTAGCAGCACAATGCATATGTGTGTTTGAAAATGTCAGTGTGAGAGGAGTGTGTGATAAAAAAAAATTATTTCCTCTGCTGGAAAATTTCTACCGATAACCAAGCCTCAGTTATTTTGTCAGTTTATGGAAAGCTGACTACATAGACCAGGCGTGTGACTGCATGAAGGAGTTGGTGTAAAGGGACACTCACACATTTAAGATGACTGGCACCAGAAGAGTTTCCAACAGTTTGTGCTTGTGTGATCCAGGACTAATGAGAGCTATGATTGATGGTGTTTTGAGGACTGGGAATTTCCATTGCCATCACAATATTACAAAACACAGTTCTGGTGAAGGCAGCGAAAAAGACTGCAATTGAACCAAGATGGCTTCTTAATCAGTTAATAATACATTATCTTCATTGTTTGACCACATTAAAATGTCATAAACGGTAACAGATACCTTTCCCTTTGCTCTGTGTAATGTGTAATTTTTCTAAACCAGATTGATTGCGTTTTAATGTCATCGTTAAGACACATTTAGCAGTAACGGTTGATTTTGTAGGAACCTATCAGAGCAGATGTAATATCTTCCCTGATGTGGTTACGGCTGACTGACATTATCAACGGCCATCAAAACTAGGAGGCAATTCGGTGAACAGAACGTACACTCTCATATTCCAGATAAATTTTCATAGATATTGTAATGTAACATGCCTCCCTTAATAGGTATATATTAACCCAAACATACAACGCTCTGTTCAAAATTGCATACTATGCATCCTTAACATACTAAATATGAAATCATTTTCCAGCATATTTAGTATGTTAAGCCTGGTATGCAATGAGGAACACAGCCATAGTGTGGGAGCCATTTGTGATTCAAGTTCTTTAATGACAGAATGTTGTGTGCATACCTTTTGCCTTTGTAGGTCACAAAGGGTTAAATGGTTCATCTGCACTAATTAGAAAGTTTGTGGGGAGACAAAAGAGTTTGAGTTTTGGAAAAGTCTGGAGGCGCCAACAGGCATATGGTTTTTCAATTCAAATTGATTTAATTGTGAATTTATTTATTTGAATTATATAATACTTTCTTTTCAGCCATTTTATTTTGCCGTGATTGATTTTAACCATGTGTTCATTGGAGCCAGCCATAAACACAATCATTTGGAATCTATTGAAATCCCTGAGGTATCTCCAAGAAGTGACTAGCTGGAAAACACTGCGCATAGTTAGACCTGATATTACTAAAATGATCAAGAGACATCATTTCAATTTGTGAAACACCTGTTTGACATTAACAGGAGCCAGTCTGCTTCCTCCATCAGGGTTGCCCAGCAACCTGTAAAGACAACGCACCTCTCGTCAGGATAATTAGTTTCACCTGTTGTTTTCATTATTGTTCTCACCTGTGTCTCCCTGTATATAATCACTGTGTTTCCACTATTTGTTGTTCAGTCATTGATCCCCTCGTATGTTGTCTGTGTTGCTCCCTGATGATCAACTTTCTCCCGAGTCTTTTTGTCTTTGTGAGTTTTGATTGGTATTTCTGGGTTTGCACGCACGCACGCACGCACGCACGCACGCACGCACGCACGCACGCACGCACGCACGCATGCACCAACCATCCTTATCTTCTGTGACTGCAATTGGGTTGGACAGCTTTTTGACATTGTTCTTGATACAGGCAGGTTGGGACTTAATTATAATTTGAAAGGTAGCCATGACGATTATCTTTATTATTCTTATTAAGCTCAGCTAAGATCCAGTTCCTCTGTGACATCATCTTGTTCAATTCAGGGAACAGATCCTTTGTTCATTGAAGTGCAGGTGAACCCTCACTGGCTCTCAGCGAGGCTGGTTCCAACAAGAAGATCTGACGCTCAGCAAGGCTGGTGCCAACAGCATACCAGACTAGCCTCGGGCTGATGTGACAAGGTGGATCTGTGTGTCTGCAGAGGCGCGTATAGAAGATGTTATGTAGGGGCTGGGGGCAAGAGGGACACAGGCCAAGTGAAAGGGTGGAGAAAATCTGACTTATCAAATCTTGTGGAAATTCTAAGGGGGGGGGACACACCAAAAGGGGGCAATCACATATCAGAGGGGACTTTGCCCCCCATCAACAAACCTCCCCGCCCCCAAAACCCTTAGACCCGCCACTGTGTGTCTGATCATAAGGGAGAGGATTCATTTTAAAGGTTGTTTTTATGGAGGACAGAATCCTTCCATTATATGTGATTACCTCCTGGGCAAGGCTGGGCTATGCAGGGATGGGCCGGGCTGGGTTGGGCCGGGCTGTTTGAAGCCAGCCAGCCAGCCATGCAAGACAGAACAAACATCTGAAACAAAGACAGATTAAATAGCTGGCTAATCACAGCCCAGCGGCTAGGAAGAAGTCTGTAATCACATCTATTACAGGTTTCAATAAAGTCTTATCAGCACTTTGATTCAGTTTCTATCCAGATACTGTGTAAGCAAAGTGTCTTTAATGAAGGATTCGGGTCTCACTGTGTATGATTTTCTGAAACAGGATGCCATTAACCACACCACAGAGATCAATGACCAAACCCTTAATAAACCAAACTCATTACATCGTCTGCTGATGCACACCAGCTTCGATGGTCCAAGCAGGGCGTCTTTGTCATTCATCTAGCATTAAACAGGAGATGGTGCGCTAATGCGTGTCGGTGAGTGAGATTTCTGCTTGTACGCAGCATTCACTACCTGTGACTGTTCTGTTACACTCCATATGTAATGAAAGTCTGCTGGGCCCAGGAGCTCAAAACCTTTTATCCCTGATTTCAGGTTCAAACCCAAAAAACAGGATCGGGATCACATTGATATACGATCAGATCAGGAAATCCAATCCAAGCTTTAATATGCATCATATCTTCAAAACTGGCAGTTCAAAACAAAAACATAGTTTTGGGATCAGTTCGATCCAAAACATTTTTATTACCTTGATCCCACTGGAAGGGTTAATTTCTAGTGGATTAACAGAGCAAAATGTATTTTACAATTCATTTAAAAAGACATTTCAATATAAATATGATGGTACTGTTTGTAAATTGAAATGTGTAGCCTTTATGTTTGATAGAAGTTTATTATTATTATTATTTATTTTTTTGTCATATTTGTAGTGGCTTGTTGCATAACTCTTTGTAGGTTCCATTGAATGAAGAGAATCCGTGAACTTTTTGTTGTTGTTGTTGTTACCCTATTGGATTAATTTTTTGTACTTTTTTTTTTTTACAATTCCATTATTTTAAGCGAGTGTGAAAATTGACTTCATCATTATATCCTCAATAAACGGCTTTAATTACTATACTGTCTTTCTTCTTTGTGTTGTTTTTCATATCCCATAAGTGGAGATAGGATTAAAGCAATGATAATCAGGATCTGGTAATCTTGAAAAGTCTCAATCTGGATAAGTGTGATCCAATCAAATGTTGCTTTGAAAAACCGGCACAAAAGTAAGATGAATTAAGAGATGAAACTCTTTGAACAACTGGGCCCTGGAATGCTAAGCATGATCGGAGGAAACGTCTCATCCACCTTTTGTATCAGAAGGTTAGAAGTTATGTTACCATTTCACTTTATAGGTCACACAAATCCAATGGGCCTGGAGGTGTTTATTTGTTAACACAGAAAGACAGACAGACAGACAGATGCACTCCCATAACATCTCATCCACCTGTCCAACACCAAGGGTTCAAAGGGTTCTGAGTAGAGTCATGATCAATCAGGCTGATCAACTGACATCCAGACTCAAATCCTAAACAATCCATTTGAATTGCAGAGGCCACTTCTGTTTACGAAACATTTGAGCAAATTACACATGATATGCGAACGGACTCCATCAGTGAGAGCGGTTACTCAACTTAGTTTCCATAGATGGATTGTTTTGCCATCCGCTATGTTGTAAGACACAGTTATTAATGGTTATAGAAATAACTCTAATCTTGGTAGATGCAGTAACAGAAAGCATTACATTGACTAATATTCAATGATTCAATGATTTGGAGACTAAATCCATGTTTTGAAGTCTGGGTTGTGTGTCCTAGAGCAGCCACAGCCGGATTGAAGAGAAGCCTGAACTCACTACTGAAAGTTGTCTTTAAAGAATTAGGCCATTCAGCGTTTTTTGTGTTCGCATTTCCAAAGCATAACCAGTGTTGAGGAAGCTACTTTGAATGCAGGGCTTTGCAAGCTACCAATTACTTCACAATGGAAGTTGAACTACAGTAAAGCTACCCTGGGGAGTAAGCTTGTTTAATTGGTAAACTAAAGCTACCTTGAAAAAGTATGTAAAAATACTTGACAATGTACAGGTGAACGAAATTATAATAAAATATAATACAAAAATGTCACATGCTAGCAAAAAATCCCACTCAGATTATTACAAAAAGTGGCCACTTGTTCACAGGTCATAGTTTTTCTCGATTGCTTAAACACAAAAACTGGTCCCTGTAGCACAAAAGCCATACCCATTCCAAGAAACATACATTTATGATGATGATAAACACTATTCGTCTGTTTTCACACGTTTCAATATCCCAAACTTTTACTGCAAAACAAACACAAAAGTGTACAAAATAATCATTCAGCAAACACATTCTTAGACAGTTATCCAACCCGGTCTAAGCCACTGTTCTCTGAGTTGTTTTTTTTACCTATTATTTAAGCCTACCTTGTTATTTTCTGCCTGAGAATGAGAGTGAGTGGATCGCGTATACAAGTTTGGAGCTGAGTAAATGAGAGGGTAAGCAATGCTACTGCAGTGCAAATCATTTCTGCTTCATGTCAGTCAGAAAAAATAAGATATAAAAACCTGCTGTGGCAATACCATCTACTACAGGTTATCATAAAAATCTGTAAAAAATAAATAATATTCTATATTATATTCACAATATATTTTTGCCTTGCCAAGAGCTTACAGAGCTTCTGCTTCTACTGTACAGTTTGGCTACAGTAGACCTACACATCTCAATTAATCTTTTAATCTTGCTATCAAACAGGACTTATTAATGACTTTGAATACAATAAACAATTTAGTATAAACAAACAAAATCCCAACAGGCTCGGGTCGGGTTTGATTGCTCTTGTCTGGCCAGAGTGCGCAAGCTGGTAAATCTGATGAAAGTATCTCTCTTGAACGATGCTAACACGAGTACGGAAGCGTATTGCTGCCACCCCTTAAAATAAAAAAAGATCAGTATCACGTTATAACGTGATAGGTTTATTGTTGTAACAATATGTTTTTCATGTTGTAACATGATAATTTCACGTTTTAACGTGATATCTTATTGTTATAATTTCAATATGCACAGGATAGGATGTTATGATAACCATTATGCCATACTACAAGATGAGCACTTCAAAAGACAATATTTTAGAATGGACTTGGGTTGAGAGCAGATATATCATTGGGGATTTTTTAAGTGGGCACCGTCCTTCCTGGATGTTGAGCCCATGACACCTCCAGAAGGCTTAGCGGTGAGCAATGACATCTCAGAGTCACCCCCATCTATATCCGCTCTTGGCACGGCCAGCTATATATATTAAAAAAAAAAAAAAAAAAAAGAGTTGTTTATTAAGCTGAGAGCTATCCCTATACCTATCCCTATTTCCTATTCCTGCAGGCTTTCAATGCCAACTCTGCAGGGATACATGATAACTTATTGTTATAATATATAACATTTCACGTAATAACTTGATAACTTATATTGTTATAATGTGAAACGTTTCATGTCAAAACGTAATAACGAGCGAGGCAGGCAGTGTTGTGAGGGCAAAGTTTCGGTCATTTAGAAAAAATGACACCCCTTACAATATACAGGTATTTGGATAGTACACAAATAAGTGTTAACGTTTATTCTATTTTGTAAGCATTTCCCAGCCGACACAGGGCGAGAGGCAGGGTACACCCTGGACAGGTCGTCAGTCAATCACAGGGCTGACACATAGAACAGACCACCACTCACACTCACATTCCCACCCACGGGCAATTTAGAGTCACCAATTAACCTGCATGTTTTGGACTGTAGGAGGAAACCGGAGCACCCCGAGATAACCCACGCAGACACTGGGAGAACATGTGAACTCCACACAGAAAGGCCCCAACCCCATAATGAACACAATTCACTTCAGATTTGCCTGACCTGTTTACAGATCCTCTTAGACAATACCATATTGTAGATCATTATTAGTGGGCATCATCGAAAGGCTATGATTTTGGTCAAATTAGGATTTAAAGACAAAAACCAAACCAGAAAGATAAAGCGGTTCGTAAATGTAATATAGCAGTTAAACAGCAATGAAGCTTGTCACTACATAACCTAGAAAACCGACAGTGGATATTCATCCTTACAGACTAAGAATCCATTGAGGGTTGGCAGCCATCATTATTCTCAAAAGGATCGACTTTGTCACATCTCCATTCTTCTAAAGGGTTTCTTTTGCCTTGATGAATTGTGTCAGCCTTATCGCAAAAACAATTCTCTCCCCTGACAGGACACAGCACTTTACAAGACAATTTGACTGTCTGTAGATTTCAGGGGGGCGAAATGTGTCATCTTGTATCGGATTTCACTGTTCGTCCAAGATCAGAGGTCTGTAGTGTTTATCCCCTTACTTGTAGTTCCTAATATAACATCACATGTTTTAGGTGATTAGGTGCAATGTCTTCCAGTCGGAGAGGCTCTTACAGATCTCATGTGTAGTGGCAATAAAGGCCTGTCATGAAGCCCTGAATATCCCTATCCCTTCTTCCCTCTTTCCCTGTCTGTTTCTAACTGTCATAATGTAGTAAGTTGTAAAAGTGTGATTCTTTCAACGTTTTATAGGTTGCAACAAGCATCAGGTGTGGCAACAAGGACTATTGCCTTCCTACCCACCTCAAAAAGCTCCTCGTTTAGCTAAGGGTGTCAGTGTAAACCTGTAACTATTAGTTTAGACAGATTTACCTTTGTCAATTTATCAGGTATCACTTACGTACTAATACAGCAAGCGATTTTAGGTTATTTCTGTCTTTTGTCTGTCTTTGCATTAAACTGAGCAATGCTCGATGTGGCATAAATATGTATGATGAAAGCAATGACACATATTATTAGTTCAGCATGCACTGTTCTTGGTGCATCAATATTGTCAGGAACTGATTGAACATGATATGCTTGTCCCGAGCATTGATACTCTCTATTCTTGATTTCAATTTAGTTGGCAACCAATGCATCTTGTAAATGTGCTGATTTTCAGACACACATATTTAACTGAAATGTATTCCACTGCAACTAGAAGCTATTTACTTTGGTTATTCTAAATTGTAAACAAATAATAAGCATCAAAAGGCCTCTACCAAAAACTAAATTTGGGTTAACATCAAATGTAGGCTGCTGCCTGTGTCTGCTATTGGTCGTGTAATGGTGATGACATGGATCCAATTTATTTTCTGTTTGCTTTAAAACGAAAGGAATCACAAGAAAACAAACAGCTCATTGTAATAGTGACAAAGTCACATAGAGAGGCTGCATTTTTGTTGTGACATCTCATGACAGGACAAAGATGACATCTCCTACAAAGCCATCTATTGTGCGATTTCTATTGATATTTCCCTCCCAGGGAAACATGGGAGACTGGGTCCTTGGGTGTGATCATTATTCTGGATAGATTCTTTAAACGTTTATCAACTGAGAGAGCAGTCTTGTTCAGTATTACAAAAGGACAAGGACTTTGGGGCACTACCTTGTTTTTGTTTTACAGCTCTTGGTGTGAAGCTTCTATAAATCAACACAAAGTCAGCTGTCCAAGTCTTATCCGATATCTGAGAGAATTGTTTTTTATGTGTTGTGTCTTCTATTCGTTTTGAAAGGAATAAACTGCTTTTGAAGTTCTAAACTGCGTGACAGAAGTAAAAGAGTAAGACATTGTTTTGATGCACAACCTTTAAATCTGTTTTCTCTTGTATTTTACCAATCTTGTATTATAAGTGACAAATCCCACCTGTTTTTGACTATATTTGTAACTTGTTGGTTCTATGCACTTGCTGCAAGGCACTGATGCTCAAAGTTGCTTCTCTGAAAATGTGCCTCAGGCGAATGTTAAACAGCGAGGGGTGGAAGTGTGTCTTCTTAAAGGCCGTCAGCACAAGCCTGCCATGCCCTCCTTTATCAGGTGTCGCTGTAAACTAAAAGCTTAGCTCCAAAATACACTTCAACTTAAGTCCCAACAAATCCAAACATTTATGACAATGCCTGACAGTATTTAAGCTAAACTTGTCTATTAAAGCTTTTGCTAAATAAATAAATACAAAGAGCTAAATAAATACAAGAACTTGGAATTTATTTTACAATTGCAGAAAAGAAATTAAACATAGCATATCAACAAGTAAACATGTAATGAACAAACTGTAATATTATTTTTTGTGCATTGTGTTAAACTTGACATACTATGCATCAAATGAGATGCCTGTATAGATCTAATCCTTCATGTTGACCACATTAAGAAACCTCACCTTAATTGAGAAGGGACATTGTGGTTCTACAGTATACTTTATATGCTAAATATCTATTTACATACCCCATAGTATATTTTTGTCTTTTGCTATATTTACTATAAAATGACAATATAAAAATGCACACATTACAAATAATGTTGAGCTGCAGCAAATAGAAAGATATGATTACATACATTTACACTTACTTGATTATTTATATATTTATGAGTTTTAATGTCATTTACATTTTGAAACTGGAGCTACACACAATCCTAAATTGGTTACAAAGCAATATATGTGGAAAGGTATCAAGAAACAAATGTGTACAACAAAACTGGTAAAAGCTGAACATATTAAGAAAATGTACGTTTTAGATTATGTCCATATTGCATTGTCAACCTAATCAAACGAAATTTAAACTGAAACATGTTGTCCAAATGACCAAATCCCCATGAGGATCTTGCTACTATATGCCTTTATAGTGCATTTTTACACCTAACTGCTGCAATTATTATTTCCTTATAAGAATACCTTTGTATCATCTTTTTTGTACATAAAAGTGGTGTTTTGGTTAGTTCGGATATCTTCATTTTAATAATAACAATTTGAACATCTTGCTTCACGGAAAGACATGCATTAACTATCATAAATAATCTTTCGATCCTGCTTAAAAATAAAGCATGAATGAATATAACAGAGCTTTGTCCAGTTTTAAAACAATGGACTAGTTCCAAAGCCTCAGTTAAGTTTCAGTGCAGTTTAATGCCGCAATATGGAAGTTAGAAAATTACAACCTGAGCTCTGCATCTCTTTCACGTGAGCCGTGAGCATTCACTGGCAACCCAATCTACTGTAGAAAGTGCTTGCAGTAAATTGCACGTCTATAAGATTTTAATACTCAATACTGTTGTTACACTTTTACTTATTACAGATTGCGGCTTAGCAATATAGTGCAACAAGTCAGTCATCAGTTTTGCCCTATCTCTCACCTCTACTGTTTATCAAACTTTTCAGTCTCTGTGACAAAGAATAGATGGTCTTCTGGGGATTTGCCATGCGTTTTGCTCAGGTGTAGCTTGACTGCATGCTTGCTGACAAATGTCCGAATACAAAGTTTGCACTGAAAGATAGAGCCTGTGTCTTCCTCTGTAAGTCCAAGAGAACTTAAAGTTTTATCGGTTATCGTTCTAGTGACTGTCTGCTGTTCCTTAATCAAGTCAATAGAAAGCTTGGAGAGGTCTTTCAGGCTAAAACCTAGATGGAACTCCAAATGGTTGATGTAGGAAGAGGGAGTCTTAAACTGGGAGGCACAGTCACTGCACAGAAACAATGGTTGGCTTGTGTCAATGTTTTTGAGGAACTTTGTTCCCCCTGTTCGCCTCAGCTGGTATTTGACATTGGCCAGCCAATGTGAGATAGTGGTCATGGAGAGGCCGGTAAACTTGCAGATGTAGACACGTTCCTGGGGTCCAAGGTCAGTGACAACCAACTTTCCCTCCGACGTCTCCCGAAGACTTGAGGCAAACTGGGCCTGAAGGATTAGGAGATGTTGGGGGTTCCAGTTAGACTGCCGGCCTTTCCTCTTCTGGATAGGAGACAATTCTTCGAAAACATCTTCAAAAGCACTGCCATCGACATCAGATTTCTCAGAGATGGAAGATGCCGTGGATGACTTGGGAGTCAAGCGGCCAGTGAGATTTTTGACCATGTCCGAAATGTCCATCAAGGCGTTCTCTCGTAAAGGGGAAGATAATGACTCAGAAAATGTACTGAGGATGGGTCTGGTATTGTTCACATGACTGTCGTTCAGCGGTGCAGAGCTGCTTTTGCCTTCGGTTCCATTGGGGGTTTTGGATTTTGTGAGGTCCATTGGCTGCTCATCGATGTCATATTGTTGGTTGAGGGGTTCTACTTGCTTAACCTGAGGAGAGTTGTTGATGGGCTTTTCCAGCATGTTGCTGCTGATCTTGTAAAGCATTGCTAGTGGGTCCAGAAAGGGGGTGACAGATTTAGAAGCTTTCCCGAGGTGGCTGTTCATGATGGATTGCAATGCACTCAGCGGGTTGACTAGAGGCAGTTCCAGGGGGTGCTCAGTGATGATTCCTAAGAGATTACTGTTGCTTTTCGGGACTTCAGTTCCGTTCACCAGTGGAGGATTGATTTTAATATTGGCGGGCTCTCCTTTCCCTCTGGATTCAGCCTGGACTTCCACGATAATTTTTTTAACTGGTTTGGATAGATTTTCTGGTTTGGATGGTACTTTTTTGTCCCTTGGGTTTGGAACGGGTGAGGGCGACTTGACAGACCTTGTGCTACACTTGACGTCCGCGGTCTTGTCATCTTTTTCCTTCTTCGACAAGTTTTTCCCTGTGACTTTCTCAACCAACTCCTCCATAGCCAGAACATTGCTTTTATAGTTGGGTGGTGGAGAAGGGCTATTGGGGGAGTGAATGAGAGTTCTCGAGTCCGAGGATATTGCCTTTAAGTTATTGGTACCTAACAATGGTTGTACCTGGACACTTTGAAAGGAAGGCATGGAAGACTTCATAGACCCTTGGATTTGGTAAGCAGCATGAATGCTGGGATATCCTCCCCAGGTTGGTGTGCCTGTCTGGGCCTTACTGATTGCACTCGACACTGTATTCTCTAAGGACTTGAGAATGTCCAGACCCCCTTTAGGGCTCTCCTCCAAGTCTTCTTCTCTGAGATACTTGAAAGATTTCCCTTTTACAGCCTTGACGCTTTTCTCAGATGTATCTTCCTCCTCCTCTTTGATTTTCTTCTCTGGATCACTCTCCTCCATTCTATCCTCGTCCCCACTCTCCTCCCGCTCCTCCACCATCTCTTCTTTATAACCAGTATTTTCGTTCTCAAGAAAAGATGGTTGCATCGGGGACTCCGACTGCATTTTCACATTTGTAGGAGGTAGCCGCGTGGACGTGGGTGGCAGAGGAATGGATTGGATCTTCTCCTCAACCACAGAGTCGAACACTAACTGTTTCCCCTTTTTTGAAGCTGAATTGGTCACTTTGAGGAAATGTCCCGTGACCATCATATGGGCTGTCAATTGTTGCAAGGTATCATGCGAGCTCCCACACTCCATGCATTTGAGAATTTGAGCCTTGCGTGCCTCGAACTGCCAGGTGTAACTTGCGCCATTTTGGTAACCATATCGATTATTACCTGTAACATAGGGGTTCACCACTTTATGATCTTTGGAGATCTCTCCCGAGGGTATGCCAGGAGTGTTGTTGACAGCATTTGGTGAGCTCGGAGATACCATGTCTTGAAACACTTTTTTTTTGGATGGGGGTACCAGCTTTGAGGCAAGGGCTGGCATCGGTTCTTTAAGAGGCACTTTCTGATAATGCTTTGTTTTGATCATATGGACACTCAGATCTTGCAGGGACTCAAATGAGTGTCCACAGTACATGCACTTGAGAACTTTCTGGGCGTCTTCCTTCCCTTCCATCTCCATGAGGGACCGCTTGCGAGGCTTCGACCATCGCTTGCCTCGGTCGTCCTCCTTGTCTTTGTTATCGTCCCGATAGTGGCCCGTTTCGTTCATGTGTACTGTCAAGCCCACCAGCGTGTCGTAGGCTGCACTGCAGTCCTTGCAGCGGAACTTGCTAGCCCCTGTGAAGACAGGCCCATACAGCTTATTGTTCTGCCTGTATAGCTGCACGGTACTGAAGAGGCTGGGCTCAGGGAGGAGGTGGTAAGGGGTATGCTGAAAGGTCTTGGCTAGAGCTGCCTGGTGCCAGTCATATGCAACAACCCCAGTGTTGGCAGAGCTAATACTGCCATTGGTGGTGGCAGTAGTACTCGTGGCAGTACTACTGGTGGTAGTGTTAGTAAAGACTGAGGCACCACAATGGTTGCTGTTGGACACGTGGCTGGTGCCCCGGTTATGGCTATCGAGGACGCCATTGCTCCCTTTGCTACCCTCGTTGTTACTCCCGCCAACATTGCTCCCCTGCTTGCTATTCAGGATGTCCATGGCAATACTGGACCACGACGCCTCAGAAATCAGGTTTGCATAGACTGCTTTCATTTGTGCCAGGCTATCCTGGAGGGAGACGCCATTGGCAGACTCTGGGTCACTCCTAATTTTCTTTGGCTCCCTCTGGTTCTGACCATCCTTGGAGGAGGTGCTCTTGAAGTCGGCCAGCTGATCGCTGGTGTCGCTGAGCGGGGAGGCATAGCCGGCATCTGGATTGGTGCCATTGCTGAGCGGAGAGTCCTGGAAGCTGAACTGGTCGCCGGGGGCATCCTCCTCATCGTTGAACAGGTACTCTGCGTCCTGGCCATCCAGGGACAGGCCGTCATCCTGCAGGGGCTCCTCCACTCCTGTCTTGTCAATCTTGAATTCGTCCTCAGGGGCATAAGCTGAAACAAAAAGAAGAGGAAAACGCAGGATTACCATCACAGGACTTTTATAGCTGAAGATGTTTCAGTATATCTAGAAAGGCACCAATTACATAAGCTGTTTGAGGGTCTTCAGATGAGCGTGCCTCTAAGCTAAAATGGCCTGTGTGACTGTTTCACTGAGCTTGAAAAGATTGTGGAGGTAATGATTCCAAAGAGGTTTTAGTCAATAGTCCTGGCAGAGGACACAGCAATGCAATAATAAAGTGGCAAACATCCATATCTTGACAATGATCGATGGTCCCCTTCACTGCTCGGTGCAACAAGCTATATTGAACATTACAGCTCAGCAAGGTTGGAGAACGGTGAGCAAGAAGAATATTTCCGTGACTTGGAAGATTGCAGACACAAGCTAAGTTGTATATCACCTGGACAACTTCTAGGAGGAGCTGATACATAAAACCTGTGCAGTAAAAATTCATAGAGGGAACTCAAGACATAGAGAAAGACCATGTGTCCAGAACACCAGGCTCAACAAAAGGAGAGGTAATTGCTTAACAAACAATAGTCTACTTGTATGACATTTAAAAAAAAAGATAGCTTTTTTCATGCTTATTAACAAAATCTATATTTCAAACCACATGTAAAAGAAAGGATGAAGCAATTGACTGAAATTGAGTTGGCATCAACTAAGGAAGGCGCCTTGTGCACGGCCACTGCTGAAAGAAATGGACAGACATTGATTTTCCTGTTGTCACCCCTTCATACAGCCCTCATACTCAGGGTCTTTAGTGTGGCATTAAAGAAAGTTGGAGGATATATGTTTACATAGAAAGGCTGTCCGAAACAATGAAAATACTGACAACTCCCTCCTAATATCAACAGCCTAGGATCAGAAAAAACTCCCTTGAAATTCATCTGTTTACTTTCTAATTAGGTGGTCCAAACCAAATTATTTGTGCTTACAATGTGCACAATACATTTTTTAATGGTAAGCAAGTAACATAATTTACAAACAATGTTTTTTAAATATTTTTTTAATAGGATATGCTGAATGATTGTTAATTAGAATAAAATGTTTAAATTCATAAGATATGTAACGAACGCCCCACCAAACCTTCGCTTAATGGCCCAGTTACTCTTTACTCAGACAAAACAAATACATTAGTCACCAAACTCATACACAAAAGGTAAAGCTTCTGAAGCGCCAGGCAATTACCAAGCTGAAATAACCCTTAATTTCACATACATTTTTTTTATTTGAAGAAACACTGAGCTACTGATGTGGGAGGGAGGTGTAGAGAGGCTGAGGGCTGCTGCACAGCTCTACCTCTCTGGCCCCAGAAGACGCTTGTCCAAGGTGCCAGCATCCGTCTCCAGCGAGGAAGCAGATGTGCTGTCAGCTCCAACCAGCGGGTAGCTCTCCATCCCATAATCGGAGTGGACATAATACCTGATGTTTGTGAGGTGCCAGTTACTGCCGCCTGGGAAAATCTGAAGGCCCGTGTGTGTCTGTATGCTTGTGTGTGTTGATATGTACCTGTTTGCTGCTAGAAGGTATGATCTCAGTTAAACACCATTAAAACAAGCCTTTCTTTAGAGAGAACCCGTTACACTGTATTTCCCTATCATTCCCCTATCATCCCAATTGAATCAAAGTACAATGCTGCTGGCCAGTGGCCCTTCCCGTTTCGACTTGTCTTCCCCTCTACATAGATAGGTCATCCCATTAGAGGACCATCTGTGGTTGCAGCCAATCCGAGCAGAGATAGCGGCACATAAAATTGTCTGAAAGCTGGCAACGGGCAAGGCAGAAAACAAAGCAGAAGCTAAACGCCAGTCTCTCCCTGCCAGCCTCCATCTGTTGCCTCGACAGCCATCAGTGTTGCGAGCGTGTCAGCGTCAGCCTAAGGTGTCAGTGGCCACACAAACAGGCCTGCCAAAGAGGCAACAACAAACAGAAGTGCACCCCCCCCCCTCCTTTTCCTCTGTTTTTCCTCTGCCTCCTTCGCCATCTGTGTCAGAAAGCTCCCGGTGCCACCAGCGGCTAATAAGGCAATCAAAGATGGAAAGATGCTGACACGGCGGCTTTCAGGCGTCACTCAGAACAATAGAGCAATAGAAGAGTGAGAGAAGGAGGGAGAGGATTAGGACGGGGGTGGGGGGGTGGGGGGGGTGTCTGTTGTGGTTGTCAGTCAAAGGAAAAAAAAGAATCCCACTGTGCTGTCAGAGAATAAGCAGCAAAAAGTTTGTAAAGGCTGTGAGAAAGTAGATGCTGTTCACAGAAGCCACTGGTATCGAGGGCTAGAGCCAGAGCCTTTGTGTATTTATGTAGCTTGTGTCTCATGTGCTACATGTGTGAACTGAGAAGGTGTGCTTGTTTTTCTAAAGTCCTGTTTGTTTGTAAGTGCATAACTTCTGTTTGTGTGTGGGTGGGTGCGTGTGTGCGTGTGTGTGCTTGCTTGGACAAACATGTGTGTGTGTGTGTGTGTGTGTGTCACTACGCATCAGACACGGAGGGGACGTGTGAGGGCTGGCGGGAGGGGAGCGAGGCCATCTGTGTGTAGAGAGGGGCCTGTCACTATGCGCTGCTTCCTGGAGACAGGTGACACTGTGACAGGACACGACACAGGCCCCTGTCACAGCCCTCCCCAAAAAGACAGGCTTTACGAGGCGCCACACACACACACACACACACACACACACACACACACACACACACACACACACACACACACACACACACACACAC
>JAVQIZ010164082.1:0-20000 GCA_036023535.2 Galaxias brevipinnis
GTATGTTACACACACACACACACACACACACACACACACACACACACAGTCAAACACATTGGCAGCATACAACTCTCACACACACATACAAATACTCTCTCTGTCAACTACATTTGTAACATACAACTCTCTCTCTCTCTCTCTCTCTCTCTCTCTCTCTCCCTCTCACATACACACACACACACACACACACACACACACACACACACACACACGCACGCACACACACACACGCACAGCATGTCAGTGCAGTCTGTGATTAACTTTAATGGTTCCATTTCCAGAAAAAACTAAGGATTGTGTCTGGTCAGAATGAGTAACAAAGAAGTCCTGGAAAACCCCCATCGCTGCTGCTGTCTTCAGCCTGTGGTTCAAAAAACATCGCACGGCATTTATCACCATTTTCCCCCTCCTGTCAACGTATCCCTAACACCCGCCGCCTTCGTGTTTCTCTCTCTTTTCTCTCCCACTTCCTTCGTTGCTTTCTTTCCCCACGTTCTTTTCCTCGGCTACATGTCCTCCAGAGTTTGGTCCCGAGTAAACACAATCCCAGCCTATTTACCTTGGCCTCAGGACAGGAACGGTGAGGGGCCACGGAACAAACACGGCAAAAACAAAGACCTACGAGGAACGCTCGGGCGGGTCAGAGACCTCCGGCAGAACCAGAATACAAACATAAGAGAACCGGAGGAAGGGGGAGAGAGAACGAGAGAGAAGAGAATGGGCCGACGTCGAGGTGAAGGGGAACGCGACTCCCGATCCGCAAGGTTGGGTTTTTCCGTGTCTTACGGTTTCACGCCGACATGTTCATCCGTACCCGGCTTTTCACACTCTGAGCGGCCCGACACACAAGCACACAGTGGCGGGCAATCTGACGGGAGACATAATGGCTGTCAGGGCCCGACCCCCCCACCCCTGCACAGCACCACAGGAAGCCGTACCGCCGGCGTCCCCCGCGCAGACGTCTTGAACGCTTTTGAAAAAGGCCTTTGAGAGTGACGGGGAGGCAGGCGGCGGACAGCCTGTCTCGTTTCTTCAGTAGGGGGGTGGCCCGCCTCGGGGCTAACCGTATTCCGCGTCTCGGCATGTGTCGCTCAGGACCGCCCACGCATGGCCTCTCCCACACGTTCAACGCTTCAAACAGTTTTCAACATGAGAGAGCTAGTGGCTGAGCTGTTGCTGAAAGCTATGGTTTTGCTCTAGCCTACCCTTGATGAACTCTGATTGATTATTAACCTGCTCAGTCCTTCAGCTGATATCCTGTTGTTTGGCTATGCTATTTTGCTTTTCCTTGACGCAGTCGGAACCGATGCTGCTCTTTGTCTGTTCTCCCTCTCGCTGTGTCATTGCCGGTTGCACTGCGTACCTTGCGAGGCAACTTTGGCTTTCAGAAAAGTACAATAGAAACCAAATCAATTATTACTTTTGATCAAAATGATATTAGACTTGGGCCCAATTCCAATCCCTTAAAGTTGCCGACTTTTCCTCGACGCTCACCACTTCTCCTCGACGTGAACGAGCGCCGCCATATTGAGTGCCATTCCAATCGTTTATAAGCAAAGAACATGTAACCATCTATGCAAAGGACAAATCAAAGTAGACTTTTAACTGAATCTGCTCCAGAATTCTTTGCAATGAATGACAAATTTACCACTGAAATCGTTTGAGAAATGACGGAGAAATGTGTATATAATTATGAATTGTGTATTTTGAAAAAGTTGATTTTAGATGTTCCTAATTATTGAACATTTCATTTGAAGTTATTGTTCAGTTATGATATGGTATGAGTAGTAACCTTTCCCTGTTTTTTCTCTTCATTTTGCTAGCTATTTCGTGCTGTAAATTCAGCTGTTTCACTGCAAAATCTGTTTAGTGTACATATATAAGGTCTCACTGACCAGACGTCCCTATGAACCAGGTATTAATGTGAGACATGCTTTTCCCTTAACCTTGTTTGCGTTAGTTACAGAACAGGCTCACAGGCAGCATCGGCTGTTCAGACAGACGTTATGAAACACCACAGGCCTGCTGTAATTATATCACCATATGTGTAATCATATTGGGAAGGCACCTTGTGTAATTATATTAGAACATAACGGCAAGGTGGATTTGCAAGCACTAAGCAAAAGCCTCAATGGGTATGGATTTGATTTGGGTTTAAGCACGAGGTATATCTCTTTTTTTCCCCCGACTGCAATCCCAGTGACTTCAGGAAAACGGCAAAGTGGTCGGGAACGCCTTTGGAAGCCTAATTAGTCAGAGCTGTCCTGATCCGGACCAGATGTTGTGGGAAGGATGCTCAAAGCACTTTTTTCCCCCCTCCTCCCTTTAAAAGAATTCCGCAGAACAGCTTCCAATGCCACAGGACCACAGTGCAGGAGAAGTGGACGTATTTATAGAGCTTCGCTTGCATTTCAAACACTCCCCCCCGTCCCCCCGCCCTCTCGGTGTCGTGTCTGGAGGGATTTGTCCCACTTTGGAAGGCCACTCTGTGGTTGGAGCTCCGTTGCGATGTAGAGATACGGTGTAATTGGTTAACTTGACTGATACCGTGTAATTTCCTACCCAGAGGACTCCGAGGAGGAAACAAAAAAAGTTCAACAAAAAGTTTTTGGGGGTTTGTATCTCCATACTTTTGCATGTTTGAATCTGGAGAAGCTTACATTATGTCCTTTAGAAGCCAGCTTACACCGCGAGACGCTTTCGTAAGCTCCCACAGAGGGCAAAGAGCCTTTGTTTGGATTACAATCTTTTTTTGTTGTTGTTGCAAAGTAGTAGAAACCCAGAGATTCATACCCAATATCATAACTCCCCCACCTCAAAATGGAGTCAAATTATCAGGCTGAAATGACGAAATCCCAGCCTTGACTTTCCTCACACACTACAAAATAAAAGTCTTCATTCTCCTAACAGTGTCTTTATTGCCTCAGCCCCCTCCACCACTCGCACTGCATATCACACTTCCAAAACATCCAACGTTGCCGATGGGACAACAGCTTAAGAGTCCGGGGTCTAATTCCCATGACCCTAATACAGACCTGTGTTTGAGAGAGTGACGCTCCAATCAATCCTTTTCAAACGCGAGCCGAGAGAGCGTCAGTAAGCCGGTAGTGGCTGTAAACGTGCTGGACAGGGGGTCCTGATGGGGGTGGAACACACAGGGTCCTGACATGGGCCCTGGAGGTGACGATGGGGGTCACCCACTTTGAGTTGTCTTCCCTCACACCCGGTCTCCTCTCTGGGTGGGGGGTATTTGTAGACCCCCCTCCGCCATGCCGGGTCGCCTTGGAACCGCCTTGTCGTTTTTGTGTGTCATCGTATTAAGGCCATCCATTAAGCCAACCCGCCCCCTCCCCCCTCTATGTCGGCTGTTTACGCCTGCCTCTCTCTCTCTCTCTCTCTCTCCCTCTCTCCCTCCCTCCCAGCTCCTCCTCAATCCCTGTCGAACATCACATTGTGGTGGCTTAAGCATGCTCCGTCAAGCAATAATATGATGGGAACGCGGGGGGGGTTAAAGTGACAGCTTGTATCCAGGCAGAGATAGAAGTCCATCCCTTCAGTGGCGGCGCTTACATACGCGGGCACACAAGCCGTCCTGCTGCTGCTGCTGCTGCTGCTAGCTAGCTAGGTTGCGTGGCGGGGCTGTGACGCTGCGAGGAGGGGGGCTCTCGGGCGCTCTTTTTTGGGGGGGAATTCTGCCGCTCGGACGAGTTTCTCTCCACGGCACCCGGAGTGGCTTTCCCTCCAGTCTAAGTCGACTCCCCGCTCGGAAGCACAGGCAGCGCGGCAAGCAGCGGGGATGAGGCGCTATCGGGACGAGGGGCAGCCGCAGCAGCAGCACCCCGAGGTTAGTGGACACCCCCCACTCCCCCCCTCCCCACCCCAGCCCCCTTAAGGGGGGGACATGACAACTGTGGCTAAGTGTGGAGGGACCAGGGGAGGAAGAGGAGGGAGGACTGGGGTCTTTTGTGTGTGTGTCTTCGCTGCTCTTGTGGCGTGTCGAAGGAGACGTGCTGTCCCTCGTCGTCCGTCGTCTTGTCAGGAGGAAGACTTTGGTCGTGTTTTCTTCGTGTTCGCTCGCCGGGAGGCTTTCAGACGTCTCCTCACCCAAACGTCTGTCGCTCTCGAGCCGAGCTGGGAGAGAAACCCTCTTCTTCTCGTTTAGTTTCTACAGGGCCATAGCAGCGATTGACTCTCTCTCTCTCTCTCTGTGTGTGTGTGTGTGTGTGTGTGTGTGTGTGTGTGTGTGTGTGTGTGTGTGTGTTTTGTTGCAGCAAACCTTAGACGCCAACCTTGGCAACCTGATCAAGAGGAACAACGAGCTGGAGTCTCTGATGGGGAAGTTGATCCAGACGTGTCAACACGTGGAGGTGAGTCCCATTGGTCACACGGCGGCCACGCTCCCAGCCGATTGGTGCTTGCATGTGTATCAGATGCACTGTTGCAAGATGGATGACGGATACAAATATTTTTTTGCTTTGTCTGTTTGTTGGTTGGAGTTTTTGGTTTGGTTCTGCTAAGGTGTAGTCACTGTTCTAGATCACTTAAGAGCCATTCATATTCGTTTGCTATTCATAATAAATGATTCAGTGATATTGAAGTGTATCCTTTCATGAGGTGTCAGTCAGGGCGCTGGTTGCAATAAGCAACAGCTGTTTGTGTCACCATCTCATTAGTTAATTTCAACGTTATTTTTAAATCAATTTAATCATAGTGTGGCAACACGATTATAAACATACACAAACATTCACTACCATTAACCTTTGTCGAATGTTTTTTTTATACAAAATACATAAACAACAAATAACAATCCAAAAGGGATTTGCTCGTCTAATAAATAGATAAACATGATTGCCGCTGTGACATTTCCGCCTCCCCACTTCCCTGGGCTGCGGTGTGACTTAAGAGACATGCTTCGCGGCTCGCTCCGCTGGAGAGGCTCCTGGACGGAGGCTGTCGCTCCGCGTTACGCCGGCCCCATCTCAGAGATGCTCCTGAAATAGCAGCGCCCAGGGGCCACGGAGCCGCTGACCCCTGGGATCAACGGAGCCGGAGCGCTCGCCGCGACGCGTATGCCTCTTTTCCAGACGCGCGGAGAGAAGAGATTGTAGGAGCGTCTGGTTGCTCAGGCCGCTGGGCTGGTACAGCGTGTTGTAAGGGCCCGCATATACACAAAATGAACGCCGCCTCCACAAAATGGACGCACTCGAGATACGGTAAGGCGGTCTGGACTAAAGCGTCCATCAAAAACGCCAGAAATCAAGTATACTTCCAATAAGAAGCAGGAACATGCCTACAGTACTAGTTGGGGGCATGAATGCAGATGATATTGGAGGATGTGTCTACAGGCTATTAGCTGCTCTCCGAATCCTTCACTGGAGTCTGTAGAGCTAGAGAGAAGCTAACACTGTACGAACAGATGCCCTGACAAAGTTTGATGACCTACATTTCTTTTTTCGTTTGGCAGAACAGAAAAATATCTGTGTAAGAACTCAAATGAATAATTCAAAAGATTGCACGAGGGTCAGTGTGCTTGTTTTTGCCTCCACAAAAAACACCCTCTAACCCTCTGACACAAATACCCTGATGGGTGTGACGAGGTTTCCTGGAAGACAGAGGCGAACAAATAGATGGCAGGAGTACAGGAGAGAGAGAGAGAGAGAGAGAGAGAGAGAGAGAGAGAGAGAGAGAGTTAAGAGCACATTTGTCTGCTTGAGTGTTAGGGAGTAACACAATCATGCAATCATTAACGAGAGGTGCATGAGAAAAGACTGCACATGTGTGTGTGTGTGTGTGTGTGTGTGTGTGTTCAGCGAGGGCAGTGAGCTGACTCAACCAAAACGGGCTCGTTTCACTGCTGCTGAGCATTTTGAAATGTACCAGAAAAATCGCCGTTAGAATCAAACCAAGTTAGAACCAAAGTGAGGTGAAGTTCGATTGGAGCTGCGTGCGACCTTTACAGAAGGGGAACTGAATCATCGCAGCACATGCCCCTCGCTGCAGGATGGAGGTGGGTGGCACACAGCACACGGGTGGAAACAGAGCGCTGTCAAGCAAAGTACACAGGCGCGCGTGCGGGTTTTTTTTGTGTGTTTTTTTGCAGAACTCTTTGAATATTTCAGACCCCGTGAAAATAATTAACGAGTTCCACTTTACTTTGAAAAAGTCGAGTTGTTTTTTAGTTTTTTTCACACGTGGCTTTTTTCCTCGGAGTGGGGTGGGGTGACTTGAGGGAGGGTGAATGAATCACGGCTTTTAAAAACGCGGCCGTGACGCGCTCGTCACACGCTCGCCGTGCCGGCCCGGAGCTGGAGTGAAACCGACAGGACGACGCGATGGTTGAAATCACTTATGACACGCGTATTATTTTCACAGAGGAGTCCGGTGGGGGGCACATGGGTACGAGCACTGGGGTGGGGCTTGATTTAATGCCAGAGGGAACAATCAAGAGTGTTTCTTCAAGAGTGAGAAGATTTCAAATCAAAATGGCTACGGTTTAGATATGGTCAACCACTGTGGTGGCACCAAACCACAAAGTTCCAGACACACTTTAACACATGAGGACACCACCATTAACCGTGCCGTCGTTGACGCTCCAAACCAGAACCGACCGCAAACTATTTTCAGACACTCACGTCAACGCCTCTCGGCAGCTTGGCTAATGCATGAACAGAAATTTAAATAAACTAAACGTTGCCTCGGGCCAAACGTCTGCTGCGTGTTGAGTCAGTCCAAGGGACCTGGGAGCGTTACCCAGAATGAATCCTATGACAAACATGAACCCCCCAACCAGATTGAAGATGGTGGGCACAGGCCTATGGTAAACACACACACACATATACACACACACACACACACACACACACACTTCTCAGGTAAAGGTAGGTCTTCGGGGGGATCCTAGGGATCAGAGTGTGCAAACGAGGCCCTTTCATCGTGTGCTAAGAGTGTGTACGGTTCCCACAGAGCTGAGCTAACGCACCTCGTCACCTTGCCCCCCCCAACCCCTCCCCTCATTCCGCATCCAACACATCCCCTCTTCCCCTGTTCTTCCTTGCCTCAGCAGAAATACAAAAAAAAAGTGTTCAAAGGTGGTAAAATGCCCCGCAAGGATGCCTGCATGAAGGGCCATGTTCTCCTTAAAGGCCCCGGGGCCTTCAAAACGCCACTTGAAGGCACTACTCCTGCCTAACCTTATTGCGAAGCCACGAGGGGTGCCCTTAAGCATATGATATATAGGCCTGAGGCAATAAGATATACCACTCCTTCCGCTCCCCCGTTTCATTTCTGACATTTTGATAAAGTGAACGCAGTGTTCGTCGCTCGCTCACCTCGTAAAACGGCGACACCGTGGTGCCGTTACGTACCCGACGGATCCTCAGCGCTCAGCCCTGTCGTCCCGAGGGTGCACTTATCATACCTTTCTGGTGGATGTGTTGTGATATGGAACCAGGCCACCAAACCGTGTTGCTGGCTGACCCCTCGGATGACGCTTCTCCCTTCAGGTGAACGCCAACCGCCAGGAGGGCAAGCTGATGGAGGAGTGTGACCTCCTGATTGACATCATCCAGCAGCGGAGGCAGATCATCGGAGGCAAGATCAAGGAGGGCAAGGTGAGCGTCCTCCTCTGTCTGGCTGTGGGTCTCTAGGAGGGAGGGCGGGTTCATTGTCTGTTTTGTCTGTTCCACTTCCTGGCTGGTGGTCCCCCATGGTCTGTCTGCCTGTTTCCACAATTTCCTGTCTGTTGCGTTGGTATGCCTGCTTATATTGACACGTTTTATTTATTGGTAAAAAGCGCAGCGTTAGAAGTTACACAAGAAAAAGGACGTTTTGTGTGATTATTAAAAATCTGATGTTTTTTTTAAAATGCTATACCCTCTGGTAGCGAGGGGTCTAATAAAAACACAATCTCAAACAACACTCTCACTCACTCACTCACTCACTCACTCACTCACTCACTCACTCACTCACTCACTCATTCTGCCCACATTTGAAACAACTCGTTTTAGGTTCAGGGTATGCTGGAACAGCAGATGAGGGCAGGTGGATCTCTCCTCCCCTATGTGGGGGGTCCGGGGCTGGGCTGTCGGGAAGCTCCCCGTGGCCTCCCTGCAATCCGTTGAGTCAGGACTCTGGACTCTGAGTCAGGCTGAGCTCATTTAGCTAACACCTGATATTCTGACATTCTCTCCCAAACTGTGGGTTTAATCCTCTGCCTCCACACTATTATTTACTCCCCCTGGGACCAGTTGTGATACAGCAAACAGCGGTAGTCACCGGATCTTAGGGAGGGTTGTAGTTGAACTCGTCCATTTCACTCTATGAAATGGTGTGCTTTTAATAAGAGTCGTTCAAAACAAAAACAACGGTAAGGTGACAACTCCCGGTTCATGCCGGCGTTCCGTGCGCTTGGCGTTCCGTGCGCTTGGCGTTCCGTGCGCTGGTTCTGCACTCCTCACAGGGCTCTAGGTGAGAACAGGAATGTGTGATAACACCACCCGATCCAGACAGGGTCAAAAGGCTGGCTATTGTTAGGACTTCCTTCCTTCCTCCCTTCTTTCCTGGTCTCCTGTCTGAACGGGGTCTAAGTTATACTAGCCCACGGCTTATTGGGATTGGCCGATATAGTCCTCGGAGAGAGGAAGTATAGGAAAAGGAGATCACAGGAAGTGTGTTTAGGTCCACTTGCTGCTCCTTGCACACGCCTCCTCTGACACCTGTTTCTCAATGCCTTGCACAATGCAGGCGTTGATAGATTTTTCAGTATAATTTCAGTAATACGTTGTTTTAGAAACTAAAAGTTAGATAATCAACGGGTCGAATGTGATGAGAGCAACGTCACTGTCACTTTGACCTACATGTCACTGGACAACCTCGATCCCTGCCCTTTGAACTTTGGTTTCTATAGAAATGTAATCAAGGAAAGATCGAAGACTTCAAAAAAAGGCTAGTCGGAATGGAATTTTGATCAGCATAAGATCCCAGCTTAACCCTGTGGTAAAATCCATAAGATCACTGATGGGGGTTGCCTGCCATCTCTTTATCATTCTCTCCATCCTTCCCTTTCCCTCCCTCTCTTCATCCTGCCAACTCTTTTTATTCCCTTCCTCTTATCAAATTAAATCATCGTTGTATCGTGCCTAATGGTCATTTTAGTTTGCAAGGTTTTTCAAAACGCAAATGGCCCGCAATTATTTTGCTCCGACAGCCGAGTGGTTGGAGGGTCCTCAGCCAGGACACCTGGCACGAACAGCCGACTGCTGCCACTGTTCCGATCCTGCCGCCCTTCCCTCTTTTCCCTGTCTTTCACTTGTCCGCGCTATTCCAACTTTAATTGCACATATCACCACCCCGTTTGAAAAAAGACCTGCGTTTAATCCCTGGGCGTTGCGTTGCCAGACGGTGCGTCTGAGGAAGCTGGCTCAGCAGATCTCCAGCTGCAAGCAGAGCATCGAGAGGTCCTCCTCGCTCATCACCCAGGCCGACCAGACCCTGAAGGAGACGGACCACGCCCGCTTCCTCCAGACCGCCAAGAACATCACAGAGAGGTCAGACACGGGCACACCACCGCGTAGATCAAAGGCCTCAAAGGTCGCCGGGGGGGAAAAAAAAAACAAAAAAACATGGCAGATCTTTTTTTCCAAAGCCTCTTGCCTTGGAGGATGAGGAGGAGTCGGTGTGGGAGGACGAGTTTGTGTGAGTCGCTAAGGGGTCGTTGTTCTCTGGGTGCAGGGTCTCCATGGCGACGGCCTCCTCCCAGGTGCTGATCCCGGAGATCAAGCTGACGGACACCTTCGACACGTTTGCACTCGACTTCACCCGCGAGAAGAAACTGCTGGAGAACCTCGACTACCTCACAGGTATGGAGAGGCTTGAACCTTCAGAGGGTTGGGGGGTGGGGTGGGGGGGAAGGGTTGTGGAAGGGAGGAAGGGTATGTCAGAAATAAGTCTAAGTGAGGAAGTAAGACAGCGGAATGTCAGAGACAGGCATCGAACATCAACAGTCCTCCAAACCACTAAGCCCGTCGAAGGGCTGCCTTTTTCCCTGCAACACATTCGAAATATTGCCCAATCATTTTTATTTTGGAGAGGAGACCACATTTTCCCTCAAAATAAAAAAAATAAAACATTGTGTGGCTGTTCACTAAGTTGGTCGGATGTTTGAAAAAAAAGAAAGAAAAGGGGGGGGGGGGGAGAGGCGCCGCCTAGTCGTGAACGGTTTGGACGGGCTGCCAGAGTGTTTGCTCCCCGGGACCGCGGAGTGCTTAGCTGGAGGCTGTGCTCCCTAAGTGAATCACCCGGAATCAGCCACCGATGTGCAGCCACTCGGAGCGACGGAGTGGGGAGGGAGACGGAAAGAGAAAGAGAGAGAGAGAGAGAGAGAGAAAGAGAGAGAGAGGGAGAGAAAGGGAGAGCAGGGGTGCGTGCAGGCATGAGTCAGTTAAAAAAAAACTAAAAAGAGAGAAAAAAAAACAATGAGAAAGGCAAAAAGGAGGTGTGTTTTTGTGTGTGTGTGGCGGAGAAAGATTGATGAAGTGGAGGGAAAAAAATGAGAGGGAGAGAGACTTAACTGAGGAGGAGGAATATCGAAAGAGAGACAGGGGTAGTCACTTCAATTAAACCACCCCTTCAACAGCCTCTCTACTCAGCTCTCCAGGCGCTTTTCTACTTAAAGAGGTAGAGGCTCGGCCGTTCACTTAACGGGGGCACCCTCCTCCACCATGTTGTTTCGCTCTCCTTTTCGACGCCGGTGCCTCCGGGCCAACCCGTTCCAATAAGCAACTCTGCCTGACATTAAACAGCACGCGACCACAGCACACTGTACCAGAAACCCAGCGTGGAAAACAGTGGGACACTGATCATGACGGGAGTGTAAAATATAACAGTCACTCTATTTCATCCCCTTCCTCCTCCCTCCATGCAGCTCCATAGAGCACTGATAATACAGGCAGTGTAAACTATGATGATATATATGTTTATGATCTCCCTCCATGCAGCTCCATAGAGCACTGATAATACAGGCAGTGTAAAATATGATGATATATATGTTTATAATCCCCCCTCATGCAGCTCCATAGAGCACTGATAATACAGGCAGTGTAAACTATGATGATATATATGTTTCTGATCTCCCTCCCTGCAGCGCCCAGTCCTCCGGGGATCAGGGAGGAGTTGTGCACGGCGTCCTACGACACCATCTCAGTGCACTGGACGTCGGACGACGAGTTCAGCGTGCTCTCCTACGAGCTGCAGTACGCCATCTACACGGGCCAGGCCAACGTCGTCAGTAAGTGTGGGGCCGGGCGGCGGGTCAAAGGTCGCGGTGGGCTGCGACGCGCGCACGAGAGAAGACTCGCACTCCCCCAAAAGCATCCACACATACAGAGGGCAGTGAGCCACACCAACACCACAGCCCAATAAGGAAGTACAGTATGTATACAACTACTCAGGAAGAGGCACTTAGAAACACACACACACACACACACACACACACACACACACACACACACAGAGAGAGAGTACACTCACACACACAGTATATATACACACCTACACACACACACACACACACACACACACAGTACACGTACACACACACACACACATATACACACACACACACAGTACACACACACACACACACACACACACAACCACACTCTCCGTTTCTCTCCTTAATCCTTTGTCTCCCTTTTCTCCTTCTTTAGCCCTTGCTCACCGAACCGTCTTGCCTGTTTATCATTCCTTCCCCAAATCTGTATAAATGTGCCAGAGCTCTGAGTCAGAGCCGTACACAGCCTTTAAACTACCCGAGTCAGACTCTGAGTCACCGTGGAGTCAGAGCCCCAGCCCCTGTAGTCAGAGCCAGGAGGGGTGGAGGACTCTTAAGGCCCAGAGATCTGTCTGAGCAGATTAAAAAGGAAACTAGCTCCTGGACCCTTCCCCTGTGGCTGACGCACGCACACACAAATATTTCTCGTCTGTATCACGCGACCACTTTACTAGGCAAGGCACGCACTAGGTCGAGGGAACGGCATTCGGCCCAAATCCAATTCAAGCTTCTCTTTCTTGAGAGGAAATAATGACAGTCAAAGTGGAAAATCGGATTTTGGGAATTAATTAGGAGTAGGACAAAAGCGAAAAAACGGAGCCCTCGAGATACAAATCTGAACGGTGTCCTAACCCAATGAAGTGAAGTGCTTCGGACTGCATTCCAAGACGAGGGACAAATGATTTATTTCAACACTTCAAACCGTACACATATTAGGGTCCCAGAATCCTCTTGCCTCTGTTTGTTTTCCCACAAACAAACATGGCTGCCATGTGGCGAGGTGCCCACAACGCCAGCTACAACATGCCAGGATGACACGCATTCCACATGACTAACGAAACAAACAAATAGAGACAGCACACTCCATCCTTAATTAAAGGGCCATTCACATCTAGTAAACATACAGTTACCATTTTGAAACCAAGTCGGTTTCCCACTGAAAATTATTTGAATATAAACAAATAGCGGCGACAGATGAAAACGGCAGATTGCACAGAAAGCCCAGCCGTTGGACAGGGACTGTGTCCCAGGAGGCCGCCTGTGTGCACTCCCTCCCACAGGGACCATCACAGCCCAGCGGTGGAGCTAATCTCTGGGTCTCAGGCGTCACAGGGCTCCGTGGGGACGGGGCACAGGAGAACACAGGCGGAGCCCCCCCCCCTGTGTAATGGCCGCCGCAGGAGTTTGGCCACGGTGAATGGGCAGGGGGGGCAGGCTAGCCCGACCACGCTGTGATGTGGCACGGCGGGGCTAAATGTGTCTCGGTGCCGCATGCAGCGTGTTTCACACACACACACACACACACACACACACACACGCATGTGTACACATTGGCACGATAGCGGTCACACCCACAAGGGCAGTGAAATGTGTGCACGCAGAGTGTATGTACACACGAGTGAAGCTGAGAGGGAGCACGCACACATGCACGCTCGCACACACACACACACACATACAAAAATACACAAGATGGGAGGCAGTTCCAAGGAAAGACAAAACACACTTATACAGTCATGCATAAACACACACACACACACACACACACACACACACACACACACACACAGTGGCAGAAGAGCCCAGTGGAGCGATCTGGCCAATGAGCTGTGAATTGCATTCTCCCGTTTTGCACGCCCCCTCAAAAGCATAATGGAAAAAAGGCTGAGATTTCCTATTTCCAGTCCAGCAGTCCCATAACTAAGGTTTAAGAGATATCCCATATCCCTATTAAGATGATTAAAGCCCCGATTTTACATTGCCCGATTTTTTCGATGCGTCATAAAAATTCACATTTCAGCAAAACTTTTCCCTGCGTAAAATCTCACTAAATGACTTCTTTCCTGTCCCCCTCCCTTCTTCTCCTCTCCTCTCTCTCTTCTTCCCCTAGGTCTGTGTAACTCTCTGGACAGCTGGATGATCGTGCCCAACATCAAACAGAACAACTACACAGTGCACGGCCTGCAGAGCGGCACCAAGTACATCTTTGTGGTGAAGGCCCTGAACCAGGCAGGCAGCCGTAGCAGTGAGCCGGGCACCCTGAAGACCAACAGTAAGAGCCCCCGCGCCCCGCTCTCTCTGCCAACACTGCTTTGAGAATCGCCCGGGGTCCCACGGCAACGGGGGTCGTAAAAGCCCCTCCGACCTCCGACGAAGGGCGTTCTGTTCACGGGGCAGGGCAGGGGAAATGTGTCCGCTTAAGGCCAAGCTTATTGAATGGATTGCTGTTTTATTCAATGGGTTGCCTCCCTTATGGAGGCGGTATGTCATACCAATGAATCCATTACTGGTATTTCTTTCACAACTGCATGCATGCATAGATTACATGTAGGGGTTGGTGTTTGCAATTCCTACAGGGGAAGTGGCACAGCATGAAATGTTTGAGTCTCAAAGTAGTGTACGGGGCTTGGACAGAGAAGTTTAGTAAAACTATAAGTATAATATAATTGAATAAAAAAAAGACACGCATAAAATTCATGAAATACAACAAAGAAAGAATCTAGAAAGATGTTTACCCCCCGCCCACACCCTCTCCGCTTCCAGGCCAGCCGTTCAAGCTGGACCCCAAGTCGGCCCACAAGAAGCTGAAGATCTCCCACGACAACCTGACGGTGGAGCGGGACGAGACCACGTCCAAGAAGGGCCACGGCCAGGAGCGCTTCTCCAGCACCAGCAGCTACGGCGTGGTGGGCAACGTCTACATCGACAGCGGCCGCCACTACTGGGAGGCCCTGATCGGCGGGAGCACGTGGTGAGCGACGGGGGTTATGGGGGGCTTGGCGTTTGCGGCACGGTCGTGAGGCTGACGCCTCTGTCCAAGGCGCTCGATGGCACACTAGCGGTGGATGTTCCCAGGTGGGGAGCTCCCCCTGACCTTTTGGTCAGCAGGTAGCAGTTCCACCCGCTAGGCCACGGCTGTCCCTAGGTTAGGATTGGGGATGGGAATGAAGGGAAGATCCGTCAATGGCGGTCCTAGTGTATGGAGACTGTCGTTTGGGTTGGAAAGAAGGAGAACATAAAGAGTGGGTGTTTGGTAGGAGGAGAAGTGCATTGAATGCGTTTGACGCAGACAGATGTGGTTTTACCACCGACACATTCCTTTCCATTTCCCCCCGTTGTTATTTCACCACTAGCTTCTTGGTGCTCGTTTAAAAGGTCTCACTGAGATAGCTAGTATAAAGCTTTAGCGAGTTACTAAGCGAGTTCCCCTCCTCCGCTTGGTTCCAGGTACGCCGTGGGCATCGCCTACAAGTCGGCCCCCAAGCACGAGTGGATCGGCAAGAACTCCTCCTCCTGGGTGCTGTGCCGCTGCAACAACTCCTGGGTGGTGCGCCACGGCGGCAAGGAGCTGGCCATCGAGCCCTCGCCACACCTCCGGCGCGTGGGCGTGCTGCTGGACTACGACGGCGGCACGCTGGCCTTCTACGACACGGTGGGCTCCCAGCACCTGCACACCTTCCGCGTGGCCTTCGCCCAGCCCGTGTGCCCCGTCTTCAACGTGTGGAACAAGTGTCTGACCGTGCTCACCGGCCTGCCCATCCCCGACCACCTGGAGGGGCTGGAGCCCGAGGACTAGCGGCCAGGACTAGCTCCCCAGCATCAGGACCAGCCTCCAGCATCAGGACCAGCCCCCAGCATCAGGACTAGCTCCCCAGAATCAGGACACGCCTCCAGCATCAGGACTAGCTCCCCAGCATCAGAACCAGCCTCCAGCATCAGGACTAGACCCCAGCCCAAGCATCAGAACTATCCTCCAGCCCTAGGACTAGACCCCAGCCCCAGGGCTAGAACCCAGCCCCAGGACTAGCCTCCAGCATTAGAACCAGCCCCAGCATCAAAACTAGCCTCCAGCATCAGGACTAGAACCCAGCCCCAGAACTAGCAGCCAGCCTCAGGACTCGCCCGAGCCCGGATATTTAGTCACCCCTGGCCTCTCCTGAATCAAAATAATTCCCCTAACTGTCGGACCGTTTCGAGGCAGCTGGATCGCTCTTCCTTTGCTCCAGGGCACTTTGTGTCGGGCTGGTCTGAAGGTCAAGGCCAGCCATCCTGAACATTTTCTTGGGTCACTTTTCCTCCTAATCAGAGGCACTTTGGAGCACCTTTGAACCAGTAGCACAATCACAGTTAAATAGAATAACAGAGTGTATATTTTTTAACATGGTAGCATTTAGCCCAGCTAAGCCTCTCCATAAAGATACAACAAGACGAGCTAAAAAGGTTCACATATTTGTAATGTTTCATTGTAATTCCTTCTTTGTGCATATAAAGTTATAGCTATGATTTATTTAAACAATTGAAAGGAAATAGTAATAGTAACGTTAACATTTGCAGATGTGTAGATTTTTCTCCGGTGGTTGCACAATGTTCATAGTTCATAATTTATGGTCGTGTTGGAAAACTAGGGAACATTTAAATTGGTGCAATTAACGTTCACTGTTATAGGATAAAGTATCGTGTGTTCCTTTTGAAATATTGCGTTAATGACCTTTTCTTTCTAGTCAAACATCTCTCCGTTTGTCATTGAACAGTGCTCCCACGTGTTCCGGTAGTTGTTTTCAGTAATGACTAAATCTCATGAATGGGATCAGGGAAGTTTAGCATTTACATTATTATTCCATTAAGTTTTTTTTTTTATTATTTGAATTTATGGAGATTGTCTGTTGGGTGTTCAACCATGCATGTTTTCTGAGGAACTGGTTACCTCAAGTGTACCCTCCTTCACAACCCTTACATTTATCGGCAATGTTTTCTCCAACAACTCGTTATTACTGTTGTAGGATGTCCCCCATTCGTGTACCACGTCCCATGAGGTATGCCTGCCTGACAGCAAGACATCCTCTTCAAATCGTTCACTGTAAGCAGGGTTATTTGTTCCTCGGTGATTTGAAATATATGTATGACCTCAGATCATTTTTACATGTCATTTTCGCTTCCAATGTATTCAACACCCTTCAGAGATTCCACTCGATATATGCTCCGCCGGAGTAATCCGGTTCTACCATGCACTTGGGCTCTACACATACACATTGCCTCTGGCATTGTTTGGCACGGGTCACTTCCTGTGGTCATATTGGTCTGCTGTCCAATTGTACCCCCAGGGTCCCTCAGCAAGGCATTGTGGGATATCTTGCAGCTTGCACAAGGACACTCAATAATCATGTAAATATTGTCTTGTTTCCAAGAAGAAAAGGTACCACCCAGACATGTTCACCCTCCCAGTCATTTGAGAGAAAAGTACCAGGTTTGTTCATAACTACGTCTCTTGAGGTATAATTTGTTAAGTTGTACCAAACGAGGACGATGTGTGTTCTCTCTGATATTTCCATTACAGACTGGCCATTAGGATGTGGTCCAAACACAAACGGAAATAAAACATTCAAGTGCTTGCATCACCATGCAATTTTCTTTCCAGTGGCATTTGTTTTTTTTTTCCCCCAGGTCAAATGATTGTATGGTAATAGGGCAGGCCTTTGTTCTTCCTCTTGCCTTAATGCACCCTCAAGTTTGTCCCTTTGCAGGGGGGTGGGGAGTGTTGTCTATTTTCCCACCAGAACTAAAAGCTCAGGACGTGCATCAGCTGCTAAGTTTAGACTAGGACTCCTTAAATTTATCTTGAGCACTTCCTGCTGACAACGGGGGCCTCTTCCTGATTGGTCGGGTGGGTGGGTGGGTGGGGGGCTTTTGTCTTTTGTCCCCGAGAGCGCTGGTGTGAACGGGCAACATGGGCTTACCCACCGCTTCTCAGAGCCAAACAACAGAGAGCCGAAACACAAAGGGACCTCCAGGAGTCCTTCCTTTCACAACGGCATACGTGGTGGAACTGGGGCGTGTGTGCATCTCATGGTATGACTCATTAGTCCTGAATAGATGCAAAAGCAAGGACACGTGTATACTAAGATTTGGCATCAATTCCATGCCTACTCTCACAACCTAAACACTAAATGATAAATAATCAAGCATTAAAAGCTACCCTTCCATCCCACTGGAAAGATCCACGCTCTGAATTCAGCTGTCAGGCGTTCCATTTCCGTTCCCATCATTACTCGACTTAGACTGACCCCCTGAGCACATGTGAAGTGCAGATATCTTGTTATCCCTCCTTGGTTGGGCCCGTGTCACCTGTCTCTCCTTTCCCTTCTGCTCCATGGAAGACGGCTCTCCGCGCCAGCCACAGGAGGCTGAAGATATCCATGGACAAGTGGATTTTTTTTGTTCCCCCAGAAGGTAATCTTTTGGGACATGCTGGTGTGTCTCCACAAGTCACACTGCCTACTGTTCTGTGTGTGTGTCCAAAAAAAAGACACCAATGCGCACGGCAAGAAGGCCGGCTCGTGCGCATAACTCTAGGCAGGGGGTCCGCCTGGACTGGCTTTGACCTGGCACATCAATTACCGTTCAGCGGACGCTGTCGCTGAAGTGCACAAACAGTGACACTCGGCCCGCACGGTCGCCTGGCCAATAACCAGCTGAGCGCACCTTACCGGCACGCTGGCATTAAGATAACACGTATGGAACGCCGCCGGGAAAAGGTCACAGGCACGCCGCTAATTGGCAATTAGAGTGGGTCTCCTGAAGAGAGCGGGAGGGGGGGGGGTATGACACCTGCTAGCAACGCAGACTTCCCGCCCTCGCGTCGCCCCCTTATCCCACGTATCCAACAGAGTGTGTATACGAGAGAGCGAGAGAGAGAGAGAGAGAGAGGAGTGTCTGCAAGTGTGTTTGTACGAGGAAGAGAGACACATTGACACAGTGTGCGAGAAAGAGAGCGTTGCAGACAGAGAGAACTATGGAGGGAGAAACAAACAGATGGGGGCCGATTGCTAAATATTTACACCTGGGGAAATGATTCAGTGTGCCTTCTCTAATTAGGAATTAGGGAATAGCAAACAAAAACAGCACCAGCTAATTACGCGGCTCATACCATCTATTTGAGTTCTTCATTTGGCAGTTCTTGTTTCCTTCCTTGTTTACATATTACAATATTTCTGAGGGAATGGATTATTGAGTGAAGGGAAAAAAAAAAACGACAGCCACTTTATTACAGGGCATATGGCGATAAGAACGTCAACAGGAAAATCAACACTTCTCGTAGCGTCTCCTCTGCGTAGCCCCACCGCATGTGGCGCCAATGCCTTGGCTGGCCACTAGAGGCCAGTAGAGATTTAAGAGTTTGGGACCGACAGCACAAACATCTTTTCATGTCTTGAGGACACCTAAGCTAATGTTTGACAGTCAGAGGAGGGATGCCAGCATGTTGTTATTATGCCGCTCCATTGAATTATTTATAGAGCTAAGAGTCTGAGGTGGGACTCAGCAGTTTGTTTATATTCCTCGGGAAGTTTGCGTCTGGTGTTCTCATCGTTGTTTTGATCGGCCGTGGCCTTTTTTTTTATTTCTGGGCTGGAGAAGATAAGAAGTCTGTGACAGCTTCGGCGCAAGCATATCTTACTGTCAGATGCACTGGCTTTGAACTCCCCATCCTAGTTTTATGGCAAAAGCAAAACTGCTAAAAATATGAGCTCCAAACGGTCCCTGCAAGCAAAATGGATATTTCAGACGAATCAATAGGCAATCAAGACGCTTTTCGTTACGCGTCTGGTTACGCAAGGTTTCCACTGTGTGTGTGTGTGTGTGTGTGTGCCTACGCGGGCACACATACGCTAATGAGTGTGTGCGCTTGTGCCTGCGTTTGTTTTTAACTTGGTATTGATAGACTATCAATCTTGCCAAATGAGTGTGCTGAAGCAATCATGAGGGATTCTTTGTTTTCAGAACAAAGTTTCTCAAACTTGCAATCCAAAGAACTCATTCCTCCCCCCCCCCCCCCCCTTTGGCCCCCCTTCATCATTCACACACGCAAGCTAAACCAATCGGCCTCCTAAGAATTCGGCTCCAGTCTCGTCTAATCAAAACTCGTTGTGTGCCCTGCTCATGCATAGAAATATGGCTGGGCTGCGGCGGGGCCGGGGTGCTTGTGATGAACTGTTTAGCTCATTGATCAGTCCACGCCAGGGATCCATTAAGGACCGCCACGCGGCGAGCCGAGGACCTTGAATAGCAAAGCCGGCATCGCGCAGACAAATAGGTTGTGGAGGAGCACAGCCACAATATATCTGAAGGGCCCCTGGTGTGGGGAAAATATACATGTCTTCAGGAGGAAAGAATAAAAGCGTGTGTTATGTTGACCTCTGCTTGTAAGGACCGGCATCGGGTCTGCATTAGGAAAAGGGTCCGTCTTCTCCTTGAAGCGCAGCACAAAGAGGTGCGTGTCTTTGAGGATCGATTAGTCGCAGGGTCAGGCACAGCGATGGCTGACGAAAAGCATTGAGGGACTGGGTTCAGCCTGCTGTAGAGCCTCCACTCGTTACAAAGCCTTTCACTTACCAAACCCTGGGTTGCCAGTTGCTGGTAATGTTCCAGCAAAAATAACAAGAAGCCACAGTCTGCG